>PISW01007098.1:0-96508 GCA_004023785.1 Mungos mungo
GCATTTCCCAGGGGTGCAGAGAGGAATCCAACACACCACCGCCTCAGCCGGGGAGGCCTGCAGACACTGAGCAACTATGGGCGGTGGCTCCTGGAGGTGTTCCAGACCCTTTACGGACAATCTCATTTTCCCTGGACTATCTTTGGATGAAATAATCTTTGGTTCTTAAAATCTTCAAGAAAATACAGGTGGTTTTTTTTTAAGTTCATTTGCTTAATTTTTTTTTTTTTGAGAGAGAGAGAGAGCAAGCTGGAGAGGGTCAGAGAGAGGGAGAGAAAGAGAATCCCAAACAGGCTTCACACTGTCAGCACAGAGCCTGACTCAGGGCTTGAACTCATAAACTGCGAGATCATGACCTGAGCTGAAATCAAGAATCGGATGCTTAACCCACTGAGCTACCCAGGTGTCCCAAGAAAATACAGGTTTTAAAGCTATTCTCATTGTTTTTGGGAAGGCTGAGTTGGTTAAGCATTTGACTTTGGCTTAGGCCATGATCTTGCAGTTTGTGGGTTCAAGCCCCACATCGGGCTCTGGACTGACAGCTCAGAGCCTGGAGCCTGCTTGGGATTCTCTCTCTCTCTGCCCCTCCCCCACTTGTGCCATCTCTCTCTCTATCTCAAAAATAAACATTAAAGTTATTCTTATTTTTCCAATTAGCAATACAGAATCTGCTAAAGTTGTTTGCTCTGATGAAAGGCAATAAAAAGGCAACTGGTTCAAAAAAAGACACTCCACTCTCATGGTTTATTTACTACATGCTAGGTGGGAAACTATATATACACACACATACTCCATATATTGTATACACTATATATTACGATAGGTACTATATACATACTATATATTACTATATATTATATACTATATATTATATATAGCATATGTGTACTCTGTGTACACTACATATATTATATATCATATATGGTCCATATATACATACATGACATATATATGCTATACATATATGTGTATATACATATTAATATATATTATAAATATAGTATGTATACCATATAGTATGTATACTATAAGGACTATATACTATATATAATTTTTTCATTAAACTGTTAGTTGAAGTTTTAAGATAATATATGAAATAAAAAATTATAAAAACAATAACATATAAAATGTATAAATCTAAGATGTATAATAAAACACACTGTGACTCTAGGGAATAGACATGGAGGAAAGACTAAGGAAATCTGATCCATGCATCGTGCCGCCAAGGAAAGAACAAGGCTCGGGAAAAGCAGTGTTCAAAGAACTCCACTAGGAGTGGGGAAAGCCCACGAGCCAAGGGCCCAGGCAAGGATTTGTTGATGCGGCCTCAGCATGGGAAGAGTTGCAACAATGAGGTGGGCCAGGAGCCAGTGGGCAGAAGGTTAGGAAGCAGGTGGGGTTGCCAAGAGAGAGGTGTGGGGATCCCAGGTCCCAGAGTTCATGGGTCAGCCCTCAGAGCCCCGCTGCATGTCTCAGAGCCCCTGTTCCAGCGAGACCGGCCTGCCCCCACTCCCTTGCCCAGCAGCCTTCCTTCTACCCCTGCACCAGGCTTTCCTCCTGGGATATGCCGCCCCATCGCACCACCAGACCCCGCTATGGTTTTATTTTTCAAAACAGTGAGGAGGTTTGGCTAGGAGCTCATTGATATTTCTCCATCATCAGTTTACACTGAATACTGCATGTCTCATGATTTCCTCATTTTTTGGCCTTCTAAAAATGTCAAGGTGCTCTTTTTTTAGAAGCACTGCATGGTGTAAAGCGGACTAGAGTGTAATTTTATCGTATTTAAAGGCAACTTGGAACAAATGGGGGTAGAGACCCCCTAGGAATCCACCATCGCATCTTCCTTCTCCTGGCTCTAGCTCTCCTGCTCCTCGTTCCCACCCCTCCAAGGCTCCCTGGGAGCCCCCAAACTGGAGGTGAGGGGAGGGTCTGCCTTCCAGAAATCCTGTGCTCAAGTCTAGAATGGCCTGGGGGAGGTGGGCGTGCCCTGGAGGGCTTGCAGCAACAGAGCAGTAGAAGCCTCCAGAGAACAGGCTGCCCCCAGGAGGCCCAGAGTACATGGTCTTGGCTTCCAGGGAGGCTGGGTCTGACCGTGTCCCCTCCCCTGAATGGGGCAAGAAGGCTTCACTCCCAGCACCCCCGACCTTGGCATCTGAGCCAGGCAGAGGACCTCACTCTGCCCCTACCAGATCCAGGGCTGGAAGCCACAGGAGTTCATCTGATCCCACCTGCTAGCTCTTTGTCTGGGCAGAAAACTGAGGCCAGAGAGGGTGGGGGCTTCCTGGGTAGAATAGCACTTGGGGTTCAGCACCTGAACAGCGCCTCGTCCATCCTTCTTCTCTGACAGTTACTGGGAGCTTTTCCACAAGTCTGAAATCTAGAAACAGCCTTTTGATATTGATCCTGCATCTCAATTCTGGGACATACATTCTAAACTTTTCAAAACAATAAGCCTCTGATTGAGACATTTTATTTCATCCCTCTCTCTGTTTCTTTCCCCCCTCAAAAACTGTGGTTCAACTGATGGATATCTTTGGATACATAACATCTTAGAATAAGGCAAATAGGTAAATGGGTTAATGATGAAGAATATTCTATTGTGAGTAACTGTTATTTTAGTTGGTTTCCGTATTTCTGACACTGTGCTAAATGCTGAACTTGCTTTTCTTTTTTTCAGTTAATCCTCTCAACACTGCAGTGAGGTGGCTACTGGCGTACCCCATTTCACAGCTGAGGAAACTAAGTCCGTGGTCACACAGTGTGTGGTAGAGATGCCATTCTATATAAATCCAGGCCACCTGGTTCCAGAGTCTGCACGGGACACATTACAACACCGTGTACATGGATATTCACTACCTCATTCATTCCCTCATTCCCTCATTCACCGATCCTTGCTGCACAATGGCATTGCCAAGGTGAAAGCCGTGTACCTGCCTTTAAGGAGCTCACTGTCTAGTGAAGGACATCAGAGTCCACTTCCTGCCCCCAACTGTCTGCGTGGTCTCAGAACAAGTCGCCTTCCCCCCGTAGGGCTCAGGGACCACCTGTTGAATAAAGGCTGGACCCTCAGAGTCTTCCCCGCCCGGGTCTGCTATCTGCCCAGCCAGAGAAGCACCTTCTCTCTTCTCCCCTCTGGTTTCCTGGAAAGTTCCACTGCCCAGGGACAGGTTGTGAGACAAAACACTTGACTCTTCCTACCCACTTTGCCCAGAAGAGGCCGTTGCTATTCAAGGATGGCATTCTCTTTTTTTAAGGCTCTGTCCCCCTCCCACAACTGCTGCCTCCTTAGCCATTTACCCTGGGTACCAAGTGGAGGGTTCCAGAACAGGAGCACCAAGTCACCCCCCACCATGAACTGACTTCATGCTAATAACCAAGTGCTAACTCACTGGGTGAGGCCAAAAGGCCCTCACAAGGAGCTTGCACGTCACGAAAATATCTCTGACACTTATTGTTGCCTTCCTCCTCCACGGCTCTGTGACAAAGTCGAGACAGTAAAGGGCGTCAATTTCCAGGTCTGATCTGTGAGCCCAAGATCAAGGTAGGCCAAGGGGTGGGGGCCACAATGCCAGAGGGAGGGTTCTGCGATGTCATGGTGGTCCTTGCTCTCCCGGTAGCGTTTCTTCTGTGCCTCTGTGGCAGATGGCTCTCCACGTGACAGCAGATTTGTATTTCAGGAGGACACTTTAGTCAAAAGATCAATGATGTTCTTGGAACCACTCTGTGGGTCCACGGGGGCGGGTGGGCCTGGTAAGAAGCCTGCAAAGGTCCAGCTAAAATTAGACAGCTGCCCACAGAGGCTGGGTTCGCAATCACAGTGCATTGATTTCCAAAGTGATGCTCAAACCAAGTGACTTTAATTGGTCTCCTTGTTCTGTCTTTGCAAAGAGGGACCTTATGTAATGAAGTGATTCTTCCTTTGTAATGAAGTGCTTCCTTCTCTGGGGAGGTGGAATTATTCGAAGGCAGGCTCTGGATTTATTAAAGTGTGGGGTGGGTGAGAGAGCAGAGCATGGGGCAGTCTGCTTTGCCATTAGCTGTGTGACCTTGGGCACATTATTTCCCCCTCGGGAGTCTGTTTCCTCATCTGTGAGCTCTTGGGAGCAGCAACCGAAATAGAATTATTTCATAGACGAACAATAAATATTATATATGATGTAAAGTTAGTTCTGAGATAGCTAGATAGATAACTAGATAGATTGATAGCTAGATAGATCAATAGATCGATAGATAGATGCCATAAAGCCTGGCACACAGTAAGTTATCAATATATTTTTGGGTTATTCTTATAATAAGCTACAGAACACTAGGGTGAAAGGAAGCATGATGCCAGCCCTTCTCTTAATGAAGAAGATGGGGTCAGGATAGCCGAGCGGGCTAAGGCGCCAGACTCTTAATGAAGAAGAAACCAAGGCCCAGAGAGGTTAAGTGGCTTGACTATGGCCACACAGCCTAGCAGGACTCAGGGCCTGGCAGGTCAAGGCCATTTCAGGTTCTACCTCCCCACCATGTTAGGAGGGCCTACGGGGCCCGGTCCATATCTACAGATGCCCGCGGTGTTGCAGGAACTTGTCTGGACATTAGGACACTCGTGTTCCAGGCTCAAGTCCACCAACAATTTGCTATGTGACCTTGGTCAAGCCAACTGTCTTAATGTCCAGCCCAGTTCCTCATAGCTGTGCCTTTGCAGGGCTGGGGCACTGGCCTGCCCATCTGTCTGAGCTTGGACAAAGAGAGACCTCTGAGGCTGCTCAGGGCAACTTCACTTCGTGCTGCCTGTAGGTACCCCGGAGCCTTGCGAGTAAGAAGAAACCAGTCCTGGGCTTCTCCCGCAGGGGGTCTGTGGGGATCAAGAGTCACAGGCTGGCTGGCAGAGAAGGGACCCCTGAGTAATCAGGGGAAGGTGGGGGCTGGAGGTGAGACGCAGAATACAATATGGGGCGCAAGTTCATGGCACTGGGGCCTCAGGGCAGGAGGAAACGATGTGTAATATGTTGCTGGGGCACAGGCTCCAATCCCCCTTCATACACTGGAAAACTGGGCACAGAGAGGTCAAGTGGGGTGCCTTGGTCTCCCAGGCAGTGCACGGCTTGTCACAGATGCCTTTGCAGGGGACAGATATCAGGACACCAGAGGAACGGGGACGTCAGCACAGAGTAGATGCCCAATGAAGGCATGAGCTTCGGTCCTGTGACATCCAGTTACAGAGGTAGGAGGCAGCTTTGTGCCCACTACACACCCACCGGATGTCTCCCAGAGAGAATTCCCCCGGGGTGCCTTCTCCTGCTTTCCCCTGTCCTGGGGGGAGGCGGGGACCTGGGGGATCGAGGTCCACTCTTTACAGAGCCGCATTGGGAACAGATAAGCAGCCAACATCAGTACCCTGGGGGGAGTCCGGCAGCCTGGCTCCGTGAGGCAGGGGTGATAAGGCTGCCGGCACTGTCTCTGCCACTGCCTGGACGGAGCATCTCTGCATCTGGCCTCGATCTCAGCGGAGTTCACGGAGGGACAGAGCACAGGCGCGGCGGTGTCAGCCCTTCTTGTGTATCTCTGCGAACAGCACACACGCACACAACACACACACACACACACACACACACACACACACTGCCCCGCCCCACCCTTCCTCTGCTGGCCGAGCACTCGATGGGCAGCTGGTGACACGCGTGTGTGGACCCAAGTCTGGGATCCTGTGTTTCCTGGGCCCGCCAACAGGTCTCCACAGGTCCTATGCCGTTCCTTCCTCTTCCCCTTCACACTCATCAACCTTGTCATCTGAAATGATGCCCATCGATCGCCCCGTCCGCTGTGGTTTTTATCAGCGAAATTCCTTCCCACGGTTGGAGAATTCCGGATTTCGGGCCACGGAGCTGGAAACGCCAGCCAGGCTCTTCCCTCAACTCTTCTGGGCGGCGAGGGTGAGGTCATGTGACGACGCTCCTCCAATCAGATCCCCCGGCTCGTGGTCTGTGCCTTGGGCTGGAAGCTCAACGGGATAAGCTTCTCCTGGCCGCAGAGTAGGTTCTGGAAAACGCCCACCAGTCGTCTGTGGCCAGGGTCCCGGCAGCAGCCCAAGGCATCCGACGCTGGGGGTGAAGGCGGGACCAGCTGCGGGGTCCGGGCTCCGTGGACTGAGACGCTGTCTCCAGCAGCATGAGGGGGGGCCTGCCCCTAGGACCACAGCACCCGAGCCTGGCTCTCTCAGCGACTCTACAGATCATAACTATCTATTCCATAAACTCCTGTTCTGCGTAAATCACCCAGAACTACTTTCTGTTGCCGCGCTAACCACCCTGGTTGATAGATTATCGCTGTGCTGTCGGAATACTCCCCAGCTTAAGCACCAGCTAAACGCTGCCTTCTCCTGGAAGCCTTCTTTGAGCCCTACAGCTAGAGGTGATTGCCCGGCACCTGCCTTGCTGGTGGTTTTATCCCGTGTCACAGCTCCCCAAGGGCGGTGACACAGCATGGCCGTCTCCTCCAGCCCATGTAGAGGGAAAGTTAAAGCATGAACTCAGGAACTACTGCCTGGATTTGAGTCCTTGCTTTGCCACTACCTTGCTGTGTGACCTTGGACGAGTTACTCAACATCTCTGTGTCTCATAGATAAAACGGAGGGTGGTGGGGATGACAGCACGAACCTAGGGCTTCTGTGAGGATCATTCCATGCGTTCATGCAGAGCACTGGGGACAATGCCTGGCTCTTCATAAACACCGTGCAAGTGTCCCTGTCACCTCCAAACACATCATCACCGCCTTCCCCTGTGGTCACTGAGCTGGCGACGTGCTGTCACATCGTGTCACTCATGCCCTGCCCGGACCCATCTGTCATCCCTGCTGGTGGCCCGCAGAGCGCTTGACCAGTGTTACCAGCTTTTTGTCAGTACCTGAGTCCTCTGACTGTAATCAGTTCAAGGACCCCAAGGCGTCTCAGCCCTCCTGAAGCCACCCACCTCCTGCCGTCTCCGCTGGCCACCCTGCTTTCATCTGCTCCTGGACCTCCTAGAAGCCTCTTAACTCATCCCTTTGAACCCTCTTTGTAATCGAATCTAGATACTTCTAAAGACCCTACTGTGGGCGAGAGACACATCCGCTGCGCTGTCCCCAGCTCCTCCCAAACCAGCCCCATTGGCTCTTCAGTGAGGAGCCCTGGGAGCATCCACACGGGCCTCAGGCTGGGCGCCAACCGCCTGGTGATGGACCCTCAGCCCTCCCGTCCTCCGGAGACGCCGCGCCCGCAGTCTCCCGTCTTCCACGCACATGGTGGCCGCACATCAGAGCCTCTTGCACTCCTGCAGGCTCCTTTCTACAGGGAAGGATGTGGAGAAGTGGGGGAGCAAAAGGGGTGGGCCAAGGCCTGCAGGGAGGGCCCGGGGCCGAGGCTGATGAAGCCCGCCAGGCAGAGGCCTGGGCCACAGGTCCACGGGCGGCCTGGGCCGGACGGGTCTTTACAGCCCTGAGCAGTGTGAGACCACAAGATACGGATGAGGGAGGAGCCTAAGAAGCATCTGTGTCGAGGCCCCCTGGTGGGCGCACAAGGCTCCTCACAGCCACCTCCTGGCTGTGTCCTTACCACCTCCTTTCACAGGAGAAACTGAGGCTCAGAAGAACTGCAGATTAGGAAGGACCTGGGAGAACCTCCCTCCAGGCCCACACCCATTTCTCAGAGAGGGAAACTGAGGTTCAGAGGCTTAGTCACAATAAACTGTCCATTTGGTTCCACTCAAGAACACTTAGTAAGGACCGTTATAAAGAAAACCACAGGCCCAAGGTGGCCACACTTAGGCCAAGTCACCACACTGGGTCTTAATGCCTAACCGAATTGAACTTTCAACCTCCCTCACGATTGCAGTCACAGTCAGGAGCTCTCTGATCACCCCAGCGAGGTCATCCGTCACACGCGTCCTGTCCATCATGCCAGTGAGGTCATCCGTCACGCACATCCTGTCCGTCCCCACAGTGGCAGCCGCAGGCAGGCGAGCAAGACCTCCTGCCTTTCCCCCTAAGGGAAAGTGACCTTGCCCAAAATAATTCTTTCTTTTCTTTTGCTCGTTTCTTTCTTGCCCCACCCCCCTGCCTCTAAAAACCTTCCGTTTTGTCCACCTCGGAGCTGCTCTGTCTTTGCTGGGTTGGACGCTGCCGAGTCATGTATCATTTTCTTAAGTCAATTAGATCTTCAAATTTACTCTGCAGGATTTTGTTTTTTTATCAGAGCCAAACCATCCCTGGGGGTTGGGGCACCAAATGAACCAGACAGGGCCTCTGCCCTGAAGAAATTCCCAGCTAGTGAGGAGGGCTTCTGTTACAAATTATAGTTTGATACTTACCAAGAAAAGAGCAAAAAACGAAAATGTGTGGAAGGCGCAGACAATGAGGAGGAAGGGGTGAGCTCCATTGGAGGTTGGGGTAGTCAGGGAAGGCTTCTGGGAGAAGGAGGCAGGGTCAGAGAAAAGAGGGGATCCCCTCCCAGCCCAGCCATGGCTCTTTCTGCTTTTCTCCAACCACCTGTCAGCGGGCAGGTGGGGGGTGGGGAAATAAACTTAGCATGCTTTTTCTAGAATGAAGAGGTGAGGTTTGTCCAGCAGGGCTGAGAGCACAGTGCCAGTTACCCCGTGTCCGTACCTTGCCAAGTCCACCCTTGTCACCGCCTGCCATCCCCTCCTTCCCTCGAGTCTTTGCACAGGCACTGTCCCTTATGTGCAATTTAGGGGCACGCCTGGCATTTCCTCGCTCATTCACTGACTCCTTCATTCATCCCATATGTGCGAAGTGGCACCACACCGGACACGGAGCAGGGCAGTGAAGGACTCAGCCCCCGCCCTCAGGCGGCTCACGGCCGAGCGAGGGAAACGAGTCTTACAGACTTCCACTAACACCCGTGTGCTTTCATTTTTTTTTTAATTTCTTTTTTTTTTTTTTGTAGTTTGTTTATTTTTGAGAGAGACAGAGTGTGAGCAGGGTAAAGGCAGAGAGAAAGAGACACAGAATCTGAAGCAGGTTCCAGGCTGTGAGCTGTCAGCACAGAGCTCAACACGGGGCTCAAACTCAGGAACAGCGAGATCATGACCTGAGCTGAAGTCGGATGCTTACCCCACTGAGCCACCCAGGCGCCCCTGTGCGATTTCACTTGTGGCCCGCAATGCTAGAGAGAACTCTGTGCGGCCACAGGGCACCGTCCCCGGACACGCAGGAGTTGAGATAGATGAGAAGTCAGGGAGGGCTTCCCGGGAGCGGAGGCCTGCAGGATGAGAGGACCTGGAGCATAGACTGCAAGGGGAAGCGCTGCTGAGCAGGAAGGGACAGGGCTTACAGGCTCCAGCCAGGCTGGTCGTGTCCGTCCCAAGAGCGAGCCACGCGTGGCCTGGCATGGTCAGATCTGCCCTTCAAGTAGGTCCCGTGGGAGCTGTGTCTCCTTGTATCTGCCCCTGTCCCCAGGCTGGGTCTTCCCTCCATTCCTGGGCGCACAGTGGGGAACAAGGCCGAGCCCGCCCCAGCTGCTGCTGGGACATGGGCCTTCTGAGGTGTACGTGGGGGTGACGATATGCAAATAAACAAATACGAACTGTGCAGAGTGAAAGGTGCTGTGAGGGACAATGAAACAGGGTAAGAGGGATGGAGAAGGATGGGGGGCTGCTACATCGGGCGTGGGGGTTGGGAAAGGCATCTGAGGGGGTCAGCAAGGTGACACCTGAGCAAGGATTTCATGAGAGATTTGAAGAAGGTGACACGTCATCGCCACATTCTGTTCAGTGACACTAGAATCCTCTCCTCAGGAGCAGGTCCGGTGCCCCACCCCCGAGAGTGCCCAGAGGTTGGCTGAATCCCTGTTCAAGGTCACAAGGAGGCCCCTTTCAGAGCAGCCCCACCCCCACCTTTTCCTCCAGTCCCTGCCGGGCTTGGCACCTCATCTCCCCACCTCCCCCCTGCTCCCCTCCCCCCTTCTTTGCCGGCTTTGTTTTCAGAACCTCGGAATCCTTCCCAAGCCTCTGACATTTACTCTTTGGAATCAGAATATTTTCCATTTCTCTTTCCCAGAGCGAGGCTGCGGGGAGAGATGTCCCTGGGGTTCCTGCCTGTCCCCCTGGAGGTGAAGTGCGGGGGGTGGAGCTGGCTCATGTCAACCAGCAATTATTAGGCACCCACTGTGCCCAGGCCCTTCCCATGAGCCACCACACTCTGCACCTAAGAACCCTGCAGGGTTGGCGTTCCCATTTGCGCATGTCCGGTGAATGGGGCAGGGGTAACACGTCTAAGGTCAGCCGGCAGGTGAGAGGTAGAGCAGGCATGGAACCACACCTCTCGGGCGCCAAAGTCCAGTTCCTTCCTCTGTGCTCTGTCTTCTAGGTCCACGGGTGCTGCGGCCCTGAAGGACATGCAGCATTTGGGGGGACCAAGAGTTTAGGGGAAGTGGCATCCAGGCCGAGGGAATAGTAGGAGTAAAGCACAGAAGGAGGAACATTCCAGGCATGTTTGCAGGGCCTGTCGGTAGGGCCGGGGCAAGGGGGTCCGTGCAGGTGTGGGAGAGGACAACAGTTCAAGAGGCAGACGTGGCCTGTGTGGTGACAAGTGCCAGAAAATCCAGTTCGTTCTGGCTGAGCCTGGAAACGTACCGGCTCATCTGAGCGGCCAGTCCAAGGATGAAGTGGGCAGGGGTGAGAAGAGGGCCTGATCCCAAAGGAAGAAGAACTGACCAGATGGAGAGAAACAACAGACCACCAGAATGAGCGCACGCACAGAGCTTCAGGCTCCAGGGTTCTAGGTATTTTGCACTTGTTTTCGCCTTTATTCTCACCAGGATCCTGTGGGATGGACATTATTTCTAGTTTGTACATGAGGATTCTGTGGCTCAGAGAGGTTAAGTAACATGCCCAGCGTCATCCAGCTAGTTGGGGTCAGAGACCTGACTTGAACTGTGGCTCCAGGGTTTGGCTCTTAACCTGGGGTGTGACGCTTGGTTCCCAGGCCTGTTCTGAGAGCCTAAGCAGATCTGTTGTTGTATGAGTTGCATTACTAACTTAGCCCCACATTTTGTTTTGTTCCCTACTTAATTATGTTTCATGTACCTCTTAACCCCACGCACAATCAGTCACTAACTCGATCCTTTTACCCCTACTCCCGTTTGCCCCCGGATCATAGGAACCTCCTGGGGACCGGGCGGTGACATCTGCCTTGAATCTGATCTCACTTCGTCACAGACAGAGCCTCGTGGCCCGCAAGATCGCCTATCTCCGGGGGGTTTCAAGCAACCCTGCTCAAGGTTTCCAGAAACCCGTTACCCTCCTCTCGTGTTCAAACTGCACGGCAGCTCTGGGAATGATCCCCCGCCTTCTCATAGGCCTGCTCTTCTGATAACAAAGCTTTCTTTGCTTCAGAACCGGTGTCTCCGATGTCGGCTCACTGTGCACTGGGTGCACGGACCAGTTGGAGTTTGGTAACACATCCTCCTGCATGGCTGTTACAGGCCTGGTCCTGGCGGCCTGGTCCTTGAAGCTGAGCGGCTTCCCCCAGTATGAAATGAGGAGCCATCTGATGCCGCAGAGGTGGGGGAGGAGGGGACACCATCAGAGTTGGGCTCTGCAAACACACGGGGTTGGGGGGGTGGTGACCACTGGGCGGCTCAGTCGATGGAGCATCCGACTCTTGACTCCGGCTCAGGTCTTAATCACATGGTTCGTGAGATTGAGCCCCGCCTCTGCCACTCAGCACGCGCTGGGGGAACCAGAGGTGGGTGCAGGGCAATGGCTGGTGGAGGACCGCTGGCCCGGCTCCAAAGCTGTGGCTGGGTTTACATCATTTCTGGTGACTCCCTCTCACTTCAGGCAAAAGGCAGCCGGGGCCGGGCCCCGAACACTCCACCCACCGTCAGCCGTCGTCGGGAGCACGCCCGGCTGCAGGGAGTGCATCCCCGCAGGCTCACGCCAATGGGTCGGGAGCACCCGAGGTACCCCGGGCCCAGCCCTGGAGGCCCAGCTGAGTCATGTCCTCCCCTGCAGAGAGGAACAGGGCAGGGTAGGGGTGAGGCCTGGGATTCTCTGAGGGGCTGGGACGTGTCAGGGGCACAGCCTGCCTCCTCTGGGCCAGACGAGTAGACATGCTCTTCACAGAAGATACCGTGCCCTGCTGGAGAAGGGAACCAAGGCTGCTGCCCGGTGGCTCACGGGGGAAGGGCAGGGCCTGGCCCCAGGGAACAGAGGACATTCTGTCCAGGGCCAGGGTGCAGTGCGGTGGTGTGGGCCCACTATCACCGTCCCTCCTCACTGTCCCAAAGGGATTCTGTTCCTGGGAACCCCACAGCCCTGACCCTCAAAGGCCAAAGAGGGCCATGGGCTGACGACACCCCTCTCCTCAGTCCCACGGGGCTCTGAGTAACTGGCTCAGCTGTGATGCATGATTTGGTGCCTTTTCCCATCATGCCTTGCTTGCCTTAGATCAAACCTGTCACTGGCTTTCATCACCTCCAGCATTCCCGGCAGATTGCATCCTCACTGTGGTGACATGAGGCTCCTTCCACCGCATGACTGCCCCCACCCCAAGGCCTCAGGTGGCCCTGCTTCTAGCTGCAGAGGGGACAGGGAGGAGAAAGTGACACTTCCATCACTTCTCCCAGCGCACTGCTGAGAGCTGCTCACGTGTCCTGCCCTGATGCGAGGGGGGCTGGGAAATGTCAGCCCGCCTGGCGGATCCCCCAGCAACCTCTGCCAGCCCCTCGAACTCAGCACCCCGTTGTTCTCAGCAACTTCAACCCCACATACCTAGCGCCACCACGGCCACGTTCACTGCCATGGTCACCTCGGCACATGGCTGAGGTCCTCGAGCAGCAGGGACGGTGGTTAGCAGTTCAGACAGTTGTGGGTTCAAATTCCGGGCCTGTTGCTTAGTGGCTGTGTGGACCAGGCAGGTCCTATCACCCCGGGCCTCGGGCTGTGTCTGTAAGTGGGGTCCTGAGGCCCTGCTCGCAGGGCTGCCTTGAGGCTATCGGGGCGCTTGCTGGAAGGGGATCAGAGCGGGGCCTGGACCTCAGTGACCCTCCACTAGTGGGAGCCGCTTTCCCTGGGGATGGAGACCTGCCTTCTGTGGGGAGGGGGCAAGAGGGCACTGAGGAAGGGCATGGGCTCCACATCCAGCCTTTCCAGCTGCCCTGCCATGCTGCAAGTTTTACAATTTGATTTAAAAGCAAGCAGAAAGACCCCACTGAGAGGGGACTGCATTAGGACAGGTGACATGGGAGAGAGCAGACCCTGTGCGTTCCGTAAACACATGGTTTGCATCTCTCCCGGAAGGAAGTCCCCTAATGAAAGCAGCCCCAATGCTAACTGGGACGGTGGAGAGGAGGGAGCACCAGGCTCCCGGGTGGAAAGATGCCAGAGGGATGGAACCAGTCACTGGGAGTCCCAGCCGCTTGAGGACGCTGCCTGAGGAAGAGGGGCTCATGGTGATCACAGGGAGCCTGGAAGATTCCGCCTTCTGACTTGCCAAAGTGGCCCTGGGGACGTCACTCAAGGACTCCGAACTTCCTTCCTCTCCTGCCTCCAGCAGCCACCCTCATGCCCGACCTCCCTCCCAAGGGCAGAAGGTCAAGGGCCACCGGGCAGCCACTTGCCAGTGCAGAGGAAGAAGGGGCATTGGGATTTAGTGACGTAGTGAGCACCTGGGGGTGGCTGGATGTTTCACTTCCACAGGTGCGCCAAGGCCCTGCTGGAGGCCCCAGGACCCAGGGCTGTCCTCAGACATTGCCCCCTACAGGAAGAACTTCCTCCAGGCGGTGGTGAACCGGGGCACAGGGCTCAGAGCGGCCCCTTCCCACCTCTTCTGGGCAGCAGTCTCACTAGGCAGATGAGAAATATTCAGCTCGCAGGGAATTCAGGGTCCCTTTTGAAGGTGCCCCTTTCTAGACAATACCCCAGAGAATTCCCCGCCCCAGCTGCCACAACCTTAACACAGGTGTGAGCCTCAGGTTTGGGCCCAACTATCTGAAGAGCAGGGGAAAGGGAAGGAAGGGAAACTTCTGGTTCTGCTGAGGAGGGCACGCTGGGTCCTCGGCACCAGCCTGGTGGAGTCATCAAACAAATGCAACATTTAGCAAAGGGGGGTGTGGCGGGAGACTTCAGCAGACACCTTCCTGAAACGCAGTGCTGATAAAAGGAAAAACTGGACTTGCTCGCTCTGGACACTGAGCGTCAGAGAAGTAATTACATGGCCCCTTTCCCCAGCGCTGATGCCGGCGGCCGAGGCACCTGCCAGGTAATTCATCAGCCTCAGATTAATGGACTCCTCAGAGCCGCCTGCACGTGTCTCTGTCCAGGGTCCTCTGTCCAGGGACACTTCTATTTAGATGACATCAAGACCATTTTTTCTCTGTCATCCCTGAGTGGGGAGGTGGGGCATCACACCGGGTAGCACAATTGAATATTGATTTGCTGGCACTTAACCGGCAGAAAAACAGTCCATTCATGGGACTCAGTTGTTTCCAATGGCTCGAGACCTCCCCCCGGGGTCTCGGTTTCCCTGTAGCTCAGTGAGTTGCTGGTATCCTATCAGGTGCCGAGAGTCCTGCTTATTGCAAATCAGGCTTGATCATATAGAAAAGCATTGCAAGCCTCAGTTTTCTCATCTGCAAAATGGGAATTATGGTAAGGAGAGCAGGTAGACTGTTGCTTTCTAGTATTTATATATCTCTAATATTTGAGCTATTTAAAATAAGCATATATTTCCCTTTAAGATGGGAAAATAAAATGCAATGGAAATGTAAATAAATGAAGTGGGGTGCCTCGCTGTGTTTCAGGGAGTGTTAGAGGAGATGATTCGAGGTCTGAGGCACACAGCCGAGCATGTGCTGAACACGTGACGCTGGTGGCTGCCATGACGCACCAATCGATGATGACAGTTGAGGCTGTTGGAAATCAAGGTTTGTGTCGCGGGTGTTTGCTGTGTGACGTTGGGCAAGGGTTTCTGCCTCTCTGGCTTTGGCAAATTTAACTCTAAAATTAGAATGTAGGGAAACTTCCTCAACCTAGTAAAAGACACAATGAAGGAAAAACCCACAGGTAACATCCTCCTTCATGGTCAAGATTGAATGCTTCTCCCTTAACGTCAAGAACAAGTTGAGGATGTCCACTCTCTCCACTTCTATTCACCACTGTCCCTCCCAGGGGGTTTAGCCAGGGCAATTAAGCCAGAAAAAGAGATAAAAGCCATCCATATTGGAAACAGAGACATGAAATCATCCCTTTTTACAAATCACATTATCTTGAATATAGAAGATCCTAAGGAATTCTCAGAAAACCCCTCTTAGAACTCATAAATGAGCTCAGCAAGATTTCAGAGTAGAGGGTAGATACACAAAAATCAGTTATTTTTCTACATGTGAGCCATGAGAAACCTGAAAATGAAATTAAGAAAAAGATTCCAGGGGTGCCTGGGTGACTCAGTCAGTTAAGCATCCGATTCTTGATTTCAGTTCAGGTCATGATCTCATGGTTATGAGATTGAGCCCTGAGTTGGGGTCCTCGCCGAGCATGGAGCCTGCTTGGGATTCTCTCCCTCTCTCTCTCTCTCTCTCTCTCTCCCTCTCTCTCTCTCTCTCTCTCAAAATAAATAAACTTGAAGAAAAGAAAAAAAGAAAAAGTTTCCATTTACATCTACACCGAAAACAATAACATGTCTACAAATTAAAATGTTTGTGATCAAGTGATTCCAACAGGACACCAAGACAATTCTATGGACAAAGAATAGTCATTGCAGCAAATAATACTGTTACAACTGGATAAACACATGAAAGAAGTTGGACACTCACCTCCCATCATGCCCAAAATTGAACTCAAAATCAGGTATAGGCCAAGTGTAAGAGTTAAATTTATAAAACTCTTAGAAGAAAAAGCAGAAGTAAATCTTCATTTACGTATTTTTGAGAGAGAGAACACAAGTGGGGAAGGAGCAGAGAGAGAGGGGCACAGAAGACCCGAAGTGGGCTCTGTGCCAAGAGTAGGGAGCTCGATGTCGGGCTTGAACTCACGAACTGTGAGATCATGACCTGAGCCAAAGTTGGCCACTCAACCAACTGAGCCACCCAGTTTAAATTTTTTTTTAATTTTGACTTATTTATTTTGAGAGAGAGAGGGAGAAAGGAGAGTACAAGTGAGGGAGAGGCACGAGAGGGAGAGAGAGAATCCCAAGCAGGCTCCACGCTTGGCACAGAGCCTGACTTGGGGCTGCATTTCACCCACCATGAGATCACGACCTGAGCCAAAATCAAGTCAGATACTTAAACGATTGACCAACTCAGGTGCCCTAAGAGTTCTTATTTATGACACACAAAAAACACAAATAACAAAAAAAAAAAAAAATAGACACATTGACCCCATCAAAACTAAAGACATGTGTACTTCAAAGAACTCCATCTAGAAAATGAAAGCAACCTACACTGTGGGAGAAAATATTATATTACTCAATAAAGAGTCATAGATCTGATAAAGCTTAATTTCTAGGATATGTAAAGAACTTTTACAAATCAAAACCAAAATAACAAATAACCCAATTTTTCTAAGGGGCAAAGGATTTGAATAGACATTTCTTCGAAGAAGAGCTATCAGTGGCCCATAATCACGGGAAAAGATGTTCGGCATCATTAAAGATCAGGGCAATGCAAACTAAAGCTTAAACGAGGTGCTCCTCACAGCAGGGAGGATGGCTGCCACCAGGAAGATGGATAGTAACAAGTGTTGGCAAGGGTGTAGACGAACTGGAACCCTCATTTGTCGCTAGTAGGAATGTAAAGCAGTGTGTCGCTAGTTTGAAAAGTCGTCTGAATATCCCTTGAGGAGTGAAACCCAGAGTAACACAATGACCCAGCAATTCCACTCCTAGGTGTGTGCCCAAGAAGAATGAAGTGTTCCCTCAAAAACACGCACACGTAAGATTTATTCATAATAGTAAAGATCTGGAAGAAACAACACGGATTTCCATCACCTGATGAAGAATAAGCAAAATATAGCAGAGCCACGCAATGGAAGAGTATTCAACAAAACTAAAAAGGGAATAAACTCCTAATACACGCCGCCACGTGAATTAACTTTGAAAATTCCATGGAAGAAGCTATTCACAAGTGAGCACGCCGTGTGCGGAACCTGTAGTCTGAATGGTTTCCCCAGCAATTCATGTGTTGAAACTGAAGGGTTCGTGATGGGGGTGGTGCCCTCATAAGAAGGGACATGAGGGTGACGGTGGTCTCTCGGCCATGCGAGGACACAGCAAGAAGGTGACAGCCTGCACACCAGGAAGGGGGCTCTCCCCAGAGCCAGCCTGTCTGGTACCCTGACCTTGGACTTCCTGCCTCGGGAGGTGTGGGAAGTCAGCACCTGCTGCTTAAGCCCCCAGGTTGTGATATTTGTTACAGCAGCCAGAGCTAAGACAGTTCATTTATCTATTTTAATTTTTTAAATATGCTTTTTTCTATTTTGTCTAGTATTTTTTTTTATTTTAGAGAGAGAGAGAGAGAGCACAAGTTGGGGAGAAGGACAGAGAGAGGGAGAGAATCTCAGCATGTTCCATGCTCAGCATGGAGTCCAACTTGGGACTCAATCCCGTGACCCTGGGATCATGGCCTGAGCCAAAATCAAGAGGTGGACGCTCAACTAACGTATCCACCCAGGCGCCCCGAGACTATTCATTTATATGCAATGTGGAGAACGGGCAAATCCAGAGACAGAGGTGAAGTAGGTGAGTGGTTGAAGGGGCTGAGGAGGAAACGGGGAGTGACTGCTAATGGGCACATGGTTTCTTTTGAGGTGATGAAAATTCTGGAATTAGATAGCAGTGGTGGTCGTACAACTCTGGAAATGCTCAAAGTCACTGACAGGTACCCTTTAAAAGAGTGAATTGTATGCAACTTCTGTCTCAATAAAGCTATTTTTAAAAGAGTCACAGTGACGCTGTCTTCCTGTCTAGATGTAGGAGGATGGACTCAAAGACCTTTTCCTGCCATTTCCTGTCCCAGAAACCTCTTTCATGTGACAGCAGGGTTGGTGGCCTTTGATGTTAGCACTTCAGGAGGACGGGAGGTGCGGCGGCCCCCTAGCTCCTCCGTGGCCCCGCGCCTGCACTCACACATTCATCATTCGGGCACCCAGGAGCATTTATTTAACACTTGACTGCGGTGGCCCTGTCTCCCGGGAGCTCTAAGCCTGGTGGGTGAGGAGCAGGTAGGGACAGTGAGAGGTGCCGGCGGCGGGGGACATGCAGGGCTGGAGGAGCTCTGAGCACGGCTCTCTGCATTGCCTGGGGAGGGCGGCAAGCTTCCCAGAATCGGTGACATGGAACTGAGAAGGGGGAGGGGGAGTTTGTCAGGAGGTCATGTGGAAGGGCACTCCAGGGAAGGGGAACAGCCTGTGTGGCGTCCCAGAGGCTCGAGGTGTTTGGCCTGTCCAAGGAAGAGCACCTGGCCTGGAATGGCTGGAGGATGGGTGTGTGTTCAAGGCTGGAGCAGGAGGAGAGAGGGGAGGTGGGGAGCCCTTGCCTGGGGTCCTTCTCCCTGTCCCCAGGACTGACACCCTCCGCCCCGCTTTCCCCATGTGAATTACAATAGTACTTCCATGATGCCCCTACTGTTCCCTCCGCTGGGAGCCCAGCTTCCTGCTCTGTGGCAGAAATCTACGGATCTTCCTCCTCAGCCCTGCTCTCATCAATCCCTGACCCCTTCCTCCCCACAGCCATCAGGCACAGTGGCCCCTCCCTCTTTGGGGTTCCTGTAACCCCAATACACATCTCTGACTCATTTCCCAAGTCAACTAGCAGTTCCAGAATGGGGTAGGTGACCCTGGTGCAGGCCTGGTTGGTGGGGAGCCAAGACTTTGAAAGGGCGCTGCTCACTGCTCGTCCACCTGCTCTGGGTGTAAGCTAGGATGTGCTTTCACAAGCTTTTCTCAACTCTTTTTATCATAGTTTCAGACCATCTTGTCAACATGTAACCTAAAAAACTATTTATAAGAAGCTACATGGTGAGGGAGGCATGGGAGAAATTCCTTGCCTCCCCCCCCCCCACACCCCTTGAGCTCTCTGGAACACCCACAAGTCTGCAGTCCAGCTGCTAAGTGGATCTGGGAACAGTGGGGAGGGGCTTGCTAAATTGCCCCTGGCCAAGCTTCCGAGAAGTTCTTTAAAAGCCCCCTCTGTGAGAGAGCCAACAGGGTCAGGTTCCCTTTGGACACAGACCTTGCCTGATTCACTTGTGGGTCCCCACAGTGCCAAGCGCAGAACCAGTGGGGACTGAGAAAATCTCCGATTGAATTGGACGGCACTTGAAACAGAAATTGAACAAGCTCTCAAGGGTGGCCTCAGAACATGGAAATAAACTGTTGGTAAACCCGAATCCTTCTGTTGGCCTCTGGAGAGCACAGCACACAAGGAAGTCCTGGGCAAATCCTTTGGTAAAGAGCAGAATTTCTTTCTACTACAAATAGTCCTCACTCCGGAAGCTGGATGCAGCCCTCACAAATACCTCCCCCCATCTCTCTCTGTCTCTCTCTGTCTCTCTCTGTCTGTCTTCCTGGATATCTATCTATCTATTTATCTATCTATCTATCTATCTATCATCTCTCTATCATCTATCATCTGTCTATGTCCATCTATCTCTCTACCCATCTATCATTTATCTATCCATTCTCTATCTATCTACCTACCTACCTATTGTCTATCTATTTCTATTCATCTATCTATCTATCCATCTGTCTATTGATCTGTCTATCCATCTATCTATTCATTTATCTATCATCTTCATTATCTATCTATCTATCTATCTATCTATCATCTATCTATCCATCTATCGATCTATCCATCTGTCTATTCATCTATCGACTTCATTGTCTATCTATCTATCTATCTATCTATCTATCTATCATCTATCTATCCATCTATCAATCTATCTATCCATCTGTCTATTCATCTATCGTCTTCATTGTCTATCTATCCATTTATCTATCTATCTATCTATCTATCTATCTATCTATCTATCTATCATCTATCATCTGTCATCCTCATTATTCATGGATCCCACATTTGAAAATTTGCCTACTACCCAAAAGTTATTTATAATCCCAACATCAATACTCAGGGTACTTTGTAGCCATTCATGGGACATGCACAAAGCAGTGAAAACTTTGGGTCCCCCCAGTGGATTGTGCTTTGGCATAAAGTCTAAGAACCATTCCCTTAGCCTTGGATCCCAAAGTTTTCTCCCATGTTTTTTTCCTACAACTTTTGTCATTTCATGTTTTACATTTAAGTCGATGTTCCATTTTCCAGATAATTTTGAGACTTGAGGTTGAGGTTCTTTTCTGTTTGTTTTTATTGTTTTTGTTTTTGTGTTTTGGATGTCCAATTGCTCTAGCATAATTCACTGAAAAAACTGTCTTTCCTCCATTGAATTACTTGTGTACCTTGTCAAAAATCCGTTGGGCATATACACAAGGGTGTATATGGGTTCTCTCTTCTGTCCCACTGATACTATGTCCATCTGTCTACCAATATCACTGCTGTGATTACTGTAGGTACATGTTAGGACTTAATGTTAGGTAGAGTGCTTCCTCCTCCTTCGTTCTTCTTAAAACTTGTTTTAGATACACTGTCCTGTATGATTTTCCATGCAAAGTATGGAGTGAGCTTGCCTATGCCTGCAAAAATCCTTCTTGAGATTTAATTTTATTATTTGTTTTCCTTCTCGAGATTTTAATAAGAATTGCATTAAACCTATGGATCAATTTGAGGATAACTGACATCTTGACTGTGTTGAATCTTCTAGTCTGAACATTATATGCCTTTCCATTTATTTCGGTCTTCAATTTCTTTCATCAGCAGCATTTTTAATTGTCAGGATGCAGAATGTATACATTTTGTTACATTGATACCTGAAAATTCAATTTTCTTTTGGGAAATTGTAAATTGTATTGTGTTTTTAATTTGGTGTCTACATTTTTGTCATTAGTATATAGAAATGTAATGGAGTTTTGCGTGTTGATCTTGTTTGTATACTGTGACCTTGTTGAACTCACTTATTAGCTATAGCAGTTGTTATTTTCAACAACTTGTTTTTTAGAAAAGTTTTAGATTCACAGCAAAATTGGGCACAAGGTATACAGATTTCCCATATATTCCCTGTCCATATATGTGCATAGTCTCCTCATTATCAAATCTCCCACCAGTGTGGTACATTTTTTACAACTGATGAATCTGTTTCACATCATTATCACTCAGAGTCCTTTGTTCATATTTCTGTTCACTGTTGGTCTTACACATCCTATGAGTTTGGACAAATGGTATCCACCAGGACAATGTCACTGCTCCAGAAACCTTTTGTGTTCCCTTTTCATCCTTCCTCCCCTCAAAACCTTGGACATCCCGATCTTTTTACTGTCTCCACTGTTTTACCTTTTCTGGAATGTCCTATAGCTGGATCCATATTGTACGTAGGCTTTTCACACGGACTTCTTTTACTCAGTAATACAGGTTCAAGTTTGCCCTATGTCTTTTCACGGCTTGATAACTCATTTCTTTTTAGTGCTAAATAATAATACCACCGTTTGTTTATTTATCCATTCACTTACTGAAGGATATCTTGCTCGTTTCTAAGTTTTGGCAGCAGTGGATAAAGCTGCTATAAACATCTGTGTGCAGGTTGTTATGTGGACATAAATTTTCAATTACTTTGGGTAAATACCAAAGTAAATACCAAGCAGTGTGATTGTTGGATCATATGGTAGGAGCGTGTTTAGTTTTGTAAGAAACTGCAAACTGTCTTCCAAAGTGGTTGTGCCATTTGCATTCCACCAGCAATGAACGAGAGTTCCTGTTGATCCACATTCTCATCAGCATTTGGTGTTGTCAGTGTTCTGGATTTTGGCCATTCTAACAGGTGTGTGGTGGTGGCTCATTGTTGAATTGGTATCTCGTTATCTCCCTGATGGCATATGACGTGAAGTATCTTTTCATACACTTGCTTGCGTCTATGTATCTTCTTTGGTAAGGTCTTTGGCCTGTTTTTTAATCAGGCTATTTGTTTTCTTATTGTTGAATTTTAAGAGCTGTTTATATATATTTGTATAAAAATACTTTATCAAATATGTCTTTTGCAAATATTTTCTCCAAGTCTATGGCCTGTATTTTCACTTTGTTAACAATGTCTTTCACAGATCATAAAATTTTAATTTGAAAGAATTCCATTTGGGGATCCTGGGTGGCTCAGTTGGTTTAGCATCCAACTTTGGTTCAGGTCATGATCTCATGGTTCATGACTTTGAGCCCCACACCAGGCTCTCTGCTGTCAGCACAGAGCCCATTTCAGATCCTCTGTCTCCTCCCTACCCCTCCTTACTCCTCCTCCACTCATTTTCTGCCTCTCTCTCTCAAATAGAAAGAAAGAAGGAAAGAAAGAAAGAAAGAAAGAAAGAAAGAAAGAAAGAAAGAAAGAAAGAAAGAGAAAGGAAGAAAGGAAGGAAGGAAGGAAGGAAGGAAGGAAGGAAGGAAGGAAGGAAGAAAGAAAGAAAGAAAGAAAGAAAGAAAGAAAGAAAGAAAGAAATCCAAAATGGTTAGCATTAAAAAAATTTTTTTTCCAGTTTATTAGTACTTTTTTTCATGAATCATGCCTTTTGCATTACATCTAAAAATCATCACCAAACCTGAGATTATCTAGATTGCCTTCTACATTGTATTCTAGAAGTTTTATAGTTTTACATTTTACACTTAAGTCTGTGATTCACCCTGAGTTTATTTTGTGAAGGTTGTAAGGTCTATGCATGTGGATGTCCAGTTGTTCCAACACCATGTGTTGAAAGAACTAACTTTCCTCCACTGTATTATCTTTGCTCCTTTGCCAAAGATCAGTTGACTATATTTAGAAGGAGAAGTTGGATAGTGTCAGTTCTTCAACGTTGTTTTCTCCTTCAGTACTGTGTTGGCTGTTCTGGATCTTTTAACTCTCCATATAAACTTTAGAATATGTTGGTCAAAGCCACAAAATAACTTGTGGAGATTTTGATTGGGATTGCATTGAATCTATAGATCAAGTTGGAAAGAATTGACATCTTAACAGTATTGAATATTCCTATCCATGAACATGGAATACCTCTCTATTTATTTAGTTCTTTGATTTCTTTCATCAGAGTTTTTTTTTTCCTTATATAGATCTTGTACATACTCTGTCAGATTGATACTTAAGTATTTCCTTTGAGGGGGTGCAAATGTAAATAGTATTGCATTTTTTATTTCAAATTCCATATATTTATTGCTGGTAGAGAGGAAAGTAATTGACTTTTGTGTATTAGCCTGGTATCTTGTAATCCTGCTATAATTATTTATTAGTTCTAAGAGTTTTTTGATCAACTCTTTTAGATTTTCTACATGGACAGTCATGTCTTCTGTGAAACAAAACAGTATTGTTCCTTCTTTAAAAATATGTATACCTTTTATATCCTTTTCTTGTCTTACTGTACTAGGTGAGACCACAGTACAGTGTTGAAAAGCAGTGGTAATAGGGGAAATCCTTGCCTTCTTAGTGAAGAAGATTTGAGTTACTTTCTGTTAAGTATGATGTTAGCTACAGGTTATTTTTATAGATACAGGTCTTTCTCAGCTTAAAAAGGGATTACATCCATCAAGCCATTGTAAGTTGAGAGTAAAATAAGTCAAAAATGTATTTAATACACCTAACCTGCCAAACATAAGAGCTTAGCCTAGCCTACTTTAAATGTGCTCAGAACACTTACATTAGCCTACAGTTGGGCAAAATAATCTAACACAAAGCCTATTTTATAATAAAGTATTGACTATCTCATGTAATTTATTGAATATTATACTCAAAGTGAAAAAAGGAATGGTTGTATGGATATAGAATAGTTGCAAATGTATTGGTTGTTTATCTTCATGACCAGGTGGCTGACAGAAAGCTGTGGCTCACTGCTGCTGCCCAGTGTCATGAGAGACTAGTATACTACATGTGGCTATCCTGGGAAAAGATAAAAATTCAAAATTTGAAGTATAGTTTCTATTGAATGTGTATTGCTTTCACACCATCAATAGGTTGAAAAAGCATAATTTGAACCATAGTAAGTCCGGGATAGTCTGCGTTCTTTATCAAATTAAGGACTTTCCCCTTTAGTTTTAGTTTACTGTGAGTTTTTCTTTTTTAATGAATGGGAGCTGGATGTTGTCAAAATGTTCTTCTCTACGCTTATTGATATGATCATGTGATTTTTCTTCCTTAGCCTATTGATGTGATGGATTATATTAAGTGATTTTTAATGTTGAACCAGCCTTGTGTGACTGGGATAAATCCCACTTGGTCATGGTGTATAATTCTTTTTATATATTATTAAATTCTATTTGCTTATATTTTGTTGAGGATTTTTGCATCTATGTTTATGAAAGATATTGGTCTTTAGTTTTATTTTCTTGTAATTTCTTTGTCTGGATTTGGTATTAGGATAATCATGGCCTCATAGAATGAGTTTGGAAGTATTCTTGTGCTTTTATCCTCTCAGTGAGAGTATAGAGAATTGGTATAATTTCTTCCTTAAATGTTTGATGGACTTCACCAGTAAACCTATTTGGGCCTGGTGCTTTCTGGAAGTTTTGGAAGGTTGTTATTCATTTAATTTCTTTAAGAGATATCAGCCTGTTCAGATCACCTATTTCTTGTTGTGTGATTTTTGGCAAACTGTGTATTTTAAGGAATTGGTCATTTCATCTAAAAGTTATCAAATTTGTGGGCATTGATTATTCTTTTAATATCCATGGGAGCTGTAGTGATGTCCCCTCTTTCATTTCTGATAATAACTTGTGTGTCCTCTTCTTTTTTCTTTGTTAGACTGGTTAGAGGTTGATCTATGTTACTAATCTTTTCAAAGACAAAGCTTTGGTTTCATTGATTTTCCTCTATTGATTTCCTGTTTTCAACTTCATTGATTTCTGCTCTCATTTTATTTCTTTTCCTCCACTTACATTAGGTTTAATTTGCCCTCCTTTGTCTAGGTTCCTCAGATGAAAACTTAGAAAATTAATTTCGTATCCTCCTACTGCTCTAATATTACATTCAATGCTGTTTCTAAATAATACATCCATTGTATTTCACAAATTTTGATAAGTTATATTTTCATTTTCACTTAGTTCAAAATACAATTTAATGTATCTTGAGTTTTCTCCTCTGACTCAAGTGTCACTTAGAAGTGTATTGTTTATTATTCAAGTACTTTCAGATTCTCCAGCTACCTTTCTGTTACGGGTTCCTAGTTTAATTCCAGTATGGTCTGAGAGCAGACATTGTGTGAGTCCTGTTTTGTTAAATGTATTAAGGTGTGTTTTATGATTCACAATGTTGTCTATCTTTGTGAACTTTTTATGTGAGCTTGAGAAAAATGAGTAGTCTCTTGCTGTTGGGTGAAGTAATCTATAGATACACATTATATCCAGTTGATTGATGATATAGTTGAATTCAACTATACCCTTACTGATGTTATGCCTGCTATACATGTCCATTTTGATAGAAGAGTATTAAAATCTCCAACTAGAATGGTGGATTCATCTTTCTTGCAGTGCTAACAGTTTTTGCTATAGAGTAAATCGTCTGTTTATGTTTGATCCTCTGTTGTGAGATGCATACATGTTAAGGATTATTACGTCTTCTTGGAAAACTGACCACTTTATATTAGGTAATGTCCCTATTTATTCCTGACACAATTCCTTGGTCTGAAGCTGGCTGTATCTGAAATTACCATAAGCACTCTTGCTTCCTTTTGATTAAGGCTATCATGGTACATCATTTTCCTCCCTTTCCTTCTAATCTGTTTCTTTATATGTAAAGCGGATTTTTTGTACATAACACATATTAATGGGTCTTAAAATAGGAAAGGAGTAGAGAAAATAATGAAGCAAAAAGCTGGGTACTTCAAAAAAGTTCACAAAATTAATAGCTTTCCAGAAAGACTGACAAAGACAAACAGAGAAAAGACACAAATAATCAATTTCAGGAATGAAACATGATTATATATCCTGCTGCCACTAAAATTACACTAAAGTAATAATAGGAACAACTTCATGCACATAACATCACAATTAGAAGAAATTAACTAATTTGTGAGAGCCACAAACTATCAAAACTCAACCAAGTAGAAATAGACAATCAGAATCGTTCCATAACTATTAAAGAAATTGAATTTATAATTAAACAGCTCCCCCAGGGGCACCTGGGTGGCTCAGTCAGTTAAGCGTCTGGCTTCGGCTCAGGTCTTCATCTCATGGTTCGTGGGTTCGAGCCCCGCGTAGGGCTCTGTGCTGACAGCTAGCTCAGAGCCTGGAGCCTGTTTTAGATTCTGTGTTTCCCTTTCTCTCTGATCCTCCCCTGCTCGTGCTGTCTCTCTCTGTCTCTCAAAAATAAATAAAAAACAGAAAAAAAAATTTTTAAAAAGCTCCCCCAAAAGAAATCCCCAAGACTAGATGAATTCACTTTAGCATTCTACCAAATATTTAAGGAATTAATTTCAATTTTACATAATCTCTTCCAGAAAATTTAAGAGGAGGGAACACTTCCCAATCCATTTTGTGAGGCCAGTATTACCCTAATATCAAAACCATGAAAGGCAGGACCAAAATAAAAATTATAGACCAATATCTTTCATCAACTTAGATGCAAAATATTCTCAATGAAGTATTACAACATTGAATCCAGCAATGTATACAAATAATTATAAACTTTAAACATGTAGGATCTTTCCCAAGTATGAAAGGCTGGTTTACTATTCAAAAATCAATCAGTGTTATCCACCATATCACCGGGTTATAGAAGAACAATTCCATAACCATGTAAATTGATGGAGTGAAAAGATTTGATAAAGTCGAATGCTTACTCATGATAAAAACACTCAATGCACTAGGAATAGAGAGAAATTTCTTCAATATAATAAGAGCAACTGCCAAAGCAGCAACAACAAACCCACCGTATCTGAGGGCGAAAGACTAAATGCTTTTCCCTTAAGTGTGGGAACAAGGCAAGGATATATGTTCTTGTCTTATTCAACATAGTATTCGAAGTTCTAGCCAGTGTAGCAAGGTAAGAAAAATAAATAAAGGCATACAGATTGGAAAGGAAGGAAGAAAACTGTCTATTTGTGGATGACATGCTTGTCTCCATAGAAAAACCTCAAGGAGTCTAAAGCAAAAACAACAATGACCCAAAAAAAACCTTCTAGAGACTTCTAATTTTCAGTCTGGCATGTAAGAAGCTGAAAGTCACCACCTTGTGCTCACTGGACAGGGCAAGGAGAGTGGATTGGAAACAATGCTGCCCCACAGCACCACCTCATTTCACCTTGTTGATGCCGGGTAGGGGTGGATGTCCAGCTTCTCACGGAGCTCCGCGGACAGCACGGTAGGCTGTGAGGCAGACTATGAGCCCCGCCTCACTCTCCCTCCATCAGTCCTGTCCCTGTTCCATGTGTGTTCATTTCTCCATTGTTCCCTGCTGAGACCCTGCTTCGTATCTCCTCATTCAGTCATGTGGATACTGAGTAGAGGTGGAGGTTCTGAGCACCGCTGGACTGGGCTGACATCACCGGTGGGGACATCAGAGCACCATCCCCTACTTCACAGGTGTGTGAAGAGAGCAGAAGATCATCTCCCAGTTTACCCTGCTAATACTGGAGGGTGTGGGTGGTTTGCCCATTGGTATTTGGGTAGAATAGGACCATGCTGCTAAAAAGTTTTCTGTTATATTAGACAACACTTTCCCTGGTTATTTGTTTAGGGCAAACAGGCTTTGCTTAGAGTTATTTTTTGTCTGCGCCAGTTGGTGCTCCAGATTGGAGGCTTCCACAGAGCCATGCCTGTGGGGCTTTTGGGACACAATGAGAGAACTCAAGAAACTCACTGTCATGTTATTCCTAATATCCTTGGGTCTTAAGTAGTCTACCTTCTTCTTTCCACCTTCCCAAGTCTTCCTGTGAGTTTTTCTTGCATTATGTCCAGAGATTTTATTTGTCAGAGAGAGGACATGGGAGAAATGGCATTGTTCTATCTTGACTGAACCAGAGTTCTGGACATAATCTTAGGCAAAGGGAATTTTAAGCAAGTTCTGGAGATCATTTCACGTCCTCTCCTCTCTGGTAGCCTTTCTACCAGAAGGCCACTCAGAAATTTGCAAGGCTTTGCTTAAGAACAATATACATTATCTCTGTCAATTTCCAAACATGTCTGCAAATCCTTTGACACTCCTCCATTAGAAGGATAAGGTCTACGTCACTTGGCCTCAAATATGGGGTAAGCTTGGTGAGAGGTCAATCAATAGAGAGCAGAAGTGATGCTATGTCACTTCCAAGTTTGTCATAAAAGAATGAAGCTTCCACCTGGTTCTTGGGGACACCCGTGCTGGAAACTTGAGCTGCCATATACGTCTTCTGACTGCTCTGGGGCCATCGTGGTGAGGAAGCCCAAACTCATCCACCCAGAGAGACCACATAGAGAACTACAAGAGAAGAAACAACAAAGAAGATGTCTGGCCTGAGCCCAGAAGCTCTCGTCTCACCCCCGGTCCTGCTCCCCCCACAATCTGATGTAACCACACGCAGAGGGAGCAGGGAGAATAGTGGGAATGAGTTCAGCAAGGTGGTTGGATGGGGAGCTCCATTCATGTAAGGCTGGGTGGTCCACTGTGAGGACCCTGGCTTCTTCCCTGCCTGAGATGGGATCACTGCAAAGCTCTGAGCATATGCTCCTGGACTTGATTTGACAAGTTTTTTAGGATCCTACAGGGCCTCCTGTGAGATGCCAGCTCTTGAAGGAAACAGGGGCTGCTGTGGTATCCAGGGGAGGGGATGGGGGACCAGGGAGGGAGCTGTGGAGGGGATTAGGAAAAATCAATTCAAGACATGTTTCAAAAGAAAGCCAACAGGTTTGCTGATAGATGTGACAAGGGACATGAGGCGACGGATAGAGAGAGGGTCCAGCCTGACTCCAGGTTTCTGGCCTGAGCAACTGGAACTCCCTGAGATGAGAGAGACTGTGGGAGCAGCAGGTGGGGAAGCGAGGCAGGCGGTGCACGGGGTTTCCACTGGGCTGTGTGAAGGGCTCTGTGTTGAGTAGGCAGCTGGTTGTCCAAGCCTGGAGCTTAGGGAGAGAGCCAGGCTGAGATGCAAATTTGGGAACATTGGCATATGAATAACAGGTACTGGATTTCCTCCAGTCTGGTCCCCAAGGAAGGGAAGGAGGGTACAGGAAAGAGGACCAAGGATGGAACCCACGACACCACCCGTTACCAGGTCAAGGAGCCAAGGGGGAAATCAGCAAAGGAGATGGAGAGGGACAGTGAGAAGGAGAAAAACCACGGAGTGTGGGAGCAGAGGGGGGAGACCGTTTCAAGGAGGAGGCAGTGACGGCCAGTAGGATGACAACCGAAAACTGCACGCTGATATGACAGTTAGAGGTCGCTGGTTGCCTCTCCAAGAGCAGCTGTAGATGGAGGGGTGGGGACGAAACCCAGAGTGTTAAGAGAAAATTGGAAGAGAGAAGTGATGTTCTTAAGGGGTTTCACTGTAAAAATACAGCAAATAAATAAATGTGTTTGTAGCAGGAGAGTTTTTTGGGTTTCTTCTTAACTTACTCTATGTTTTATTCTTTGTAGTCGTAGAAACGGGTACTGGCATGTTTGCACACTGACGTGAGCAATCCAGCAAAGAGAGGCGCTTTGTTAACATGGGAGGGAAGGAAGGCTTTCAGGGGCCATGTTCCTAAGGATGGGGTCTAGTGCACAAGTGACCTTGGAGAGGGACAGTGGAGCCTCGGATTCATGATGAGTTTTCCCAACAAAAGTGCACATTTTTCCACACATTTATCTGGGCACCAACCAAGACAGAGAGGATATTTTGGCATCACGCTGCTCCTATATTTTAGCCACTTGTTTTCCTTATTCAAAAATATTTTGTAAAGCTCTTCCCATGTCAGTGTGGGACGACCAGACTCAATCTTTTTAATGGCTGCTTAGTATTCAGTAGTACAGATGCCCCATTATTTATTTAACCAATCTCCTGCTGATGGACATTTAGGCTGTCTCCATGTTTTACTTGCTATCACGAATGATGCTGTAGAGAACCGCCTTGCATAAATGCAGAGCCCTGAGCTGTTCAGAATTACTAACTTCTAGAAGGGAAATCACCGGGTGAAAAGGTGGGGATTGAATTGTGTAGATGCTGCTCAAGTGTCCTCTCCAAAGACTGCTTCGGAGAACACCCCCCCAGCGGGGCAGGAATGTGACGAGTCAACAGTAGGTTTGCTTTAAGGAGAGTTTAACGTTCAAGTGTCATCAGGACTGGAAGTGGTGCGGGGCTTGAGAGACTGAGGACTGTACGGAGGCGGGAGAGCGCTCCAGTGCGGGCAGCAGCACGGAGCTGGGGAGCCTTGGGGCGCTGGGGCAGGGAATGGGGGTCTGGCGGGGCCGGCAAAATGTTCCTGCGCAGGAGGGCAGGGGGCCTGGTGAGGGATCTGCCTCCCCCTGCCGGATCACAACAGAGCCCTGCAGGTGCAGGGAGTAACAAACGGAAAACAAGGCTGTCGGTGTTGGGGCAGGGACAGCGGGCTGCCCACGGACAGTCACTCCCTCTTCTTCCCTACTGACAAATTCCCATCTTGTTCGAGGACAACAATTTCCCAGCTTGAAAACCTTACAATCCCCCCCACTCCTAAACCAGCCAGTCCTGTGACACAGCCTGGGGTCACCTCTGGGGCAAAGGTTGCCTCTGGGCATCGGCCAGGCTCCCCTCAGACCCATCAGGAGCAACCACTCTGTGACCTCAAGATGGTCCATGCATGGGGCGCCTGGGTGGCACCTGACTTCAGCTCAGGTCATGATCTCGTGGTTCATGGGTTAGAACTCCACCTTGGACTCTGTGCTGACAGCTCAGAGCCTGGAGCCTGCTTCCGATTCCGAGTCTCCCTCTCTCTCTGCCCCTCCCCTGCTCATGCTCTGTCTCTCTGTCTCTCAAAAGCAAATAAAACATTAAAAATTTTTAAAGGAAAAAAAGATGGTCCATGCATTCAGAGGACACCAAGGGGAAGAGACCCATGTTCTTACGGGTCCCACGGGACCCAAGGCATCTTGGAGCCACCTCCTTGAGTGAGGAAAAAAAATAATGCCTGATTTATTTAGAGCTTGTAGACCTGGTCAGGCTCCCTACTATTGAGAATGCCAGGGACGGATTTTCCACTAATGCCCCGTGAGGACTTTCTGGGTGACTGCCCTGGGTCTCCCTTTGTTCATATGTTAAAGTGAGGGGACAGAACCACGGGATTTTTTTATTACTCTTGTTTTTGGAAGAACTTAGATTCACAAAAGAGTTGAGTATGAGGAGTGCCCATGTACCCCTCACCACGTTTGTCTTCATGTTAACTTCTTCCCTAGCGGGAGCGTTTTTCTCAGAAAGACAAAACCAACACTGACATGTCACAATTAACTACATTCTCAATGTGACTCAGTTTTCACTAGTGTTTTCCCCCGTGTCCTTTTGCTGTTGCAGACTCTCAGCCTGGATGCATTACATTTAGTCCTCTACCACCCGCACCGTACCCCGCCTCCTCTGGTCTGTGAGTTTCTGTCTTTCCTGTGACCAATGACCTTGACAGCCTTGAGGCGTACTGGTCAGGTACATAATAGGATGTTCTGCGATTCTGAGTTTGCCTGATGTTTTTCTCATGATTAGTCAGGGGTTATGGGTTTAGGGGAGGAAGAGCATGAAGGCAAAGTGCCCGTCCTCGCACATTCTATCTTGGTGCACGGACTACCTTCATGACTTATCACTGTGACCTTAACCTCTACCACCTGGTCAGGGTGATGTCTGCCAAGTTTTTCCACCGTAGACTTCCTTCCCATGGCCCGGCGCCTGTCCCTCCCCCCACTGTGTTCCCTGCCAGCAAGCCACTAAGTGAGGACCCACACTGGGGTCCAGGAGTTAAGTCCCACCTCTGCAGGGGGCCATGCAGTTGACCCTTAACAACATGGCTTTGAATGGAGTGAATCCACTTACACTCAGATGCTGCTTTCAAGACTTGACAGCAGAAGTCACAAGACATCCATTTGCAACTGCCCACCCTGGTCTCCCTGGCACCCAGTGGACGGGGCCTGGCACACAGCTTGTGCCAGCTGTCCCCTGAGTACCTGGTGGGACTTCTCGTCACTCTGTGTGCCACAGGGTGGCCGGCCGCATGCCTGGGGCTGGAGGCGGAGGTGGGGCTGACGCATAGGAACACACACAGAAAGCAGGCATGGTGCTGCCCAGTGAGCCTTGAGCCCTGGGTCCCCTGGGTCCCGAGTCCTCCGCGCAGGGAGATCTGCACAGGGGTGGTCACAGGGCTCCCTTGGTGGCACCCCAGCCCCCGCAGAGGACTCCTGCACACACACCTGTAGCCATGGCTACTGACAGCCACAGGCCACCAGGGCAGCTCCAGGCAGCTGGGGCAGCTGCTGTCCCCGTGGGCAGCAACTGCTGAATTGAAACAATCAGGCTGCCGCACATTGTCATTCCGGGGACCAGGCCCACCATCGCTGCCACCACCGCCACGCCTGTGGTCGCCCAGCCAGCCCACCAACACCTGGGGGTTTCTCAATAAGTAAATGTACCGTTATTATAAATGTAGCTTCTCTCCTTACGATTTCCTTAACATTTTCTTCTCTCTCGTTTACATTATTATAAGAATACAGCATACAACACACATACAAAATTTTTGGTTTATGCATGGTTTCTTTGATCGGTAAGGCTATTGGTAGCTAAGATGTGGGGAAGTCAAAATTATACATGGATTTTCGACTGCACGGGGCGTGGCGCTCCGAACTCCCCATTGTTCCAGAGTCAGTCATAGAAATTATTCGGAATGCTTCTGTAAGGAAGATCAGTCTCTTCTCCTCTATTCATTTATTTATTCAATGATTTATATCAGTGTGGACTTGAGGCTATTTCTTTAAAAAAAGTTTTTTTTAATGTTTATTTATTTTTGAGAGAGCGAGACAGAGCACAAGCAGGGGAGGGGCAGAGAGGGAGGGAGACACAAAATCGGAAGCAGCTCCAGGCTCTGAACTGTCAGCACAGGGCCTGACACGGGGCTCAAACTCATGAGCCTTCAAGCCATGAGATTGTGACCTGAGCCGAAATTTACCGCCCAGCCGACTGAGCCACCTGGGCAACCCAGGATATTTGTTTTATGCTTTGGGTTACAGCCCAGCACTGTGTTATTTTGTTACTCAAATGGTGCTTTGGAAGCACTTTCAGGTGCCCGAGTCCCTTGGCCACGGCCCGTGAGACTGGTTTTTGTGCACTTTGTTTCTGGCATTACCCGGTGCTCCAGGCTCATCATTTACACAGTCCCTTCCTCAGCCCTAGAATCAGCCATTTCTCTAAGGGACTGTGGTTCCTTTACTGGAGAATAGTATTAGAAACCAAGATCTGGGGAGCCGACTTCAAGGTGCTTCCAACCCTAAAATTATAGGAATCTGGACTTAGGATAAAAGTAGTTCCCAAGCCATTGTACACGGAAAGGAAATGAAATCTGCCATATTCTGTAAGTATTCATGGGGGTATTTTTTCCTCTTCTCTTTGGTTTCTAATTATATTTGTCTTTCTTGCCCCCACCCTTACCCAATTCAGAAGAAGGCACCTGTGAGGTTTTGCCACCCAATACCTTGTACCTTCACACCTGTTACGTAGTACCCAGGAATTCCTCTGTGGATCCTCCTGCCTCCGCCACTGTGGCTTGGACAGGGTTAACTCCACTCCAAGCTCGAGGAGTGAACACTGATTGGCTTAAGCCGCCAGCACAGTCCACCCCTTTGGCCTTTGTGATTGGTGCAAGGATGGGGCTACGGCCCGTGCAGCCAATGGCATTGGGTGTCCCGAAGCTGGTCCAGAGAGTGCTCTGAGCCAAGGGTTCTTGCCACATATGTTTGGGGAAAGCTGAGAACCAGGTGGTTTTCTGCAGCAGGGCTTCTCAGGGCTTCTAATGCAGCTGGTAACTGAGGAGACAAAGCTCCAGGTCTGCCTGACTCCTGATCCTGCTCCCCTTCAGCAAGTTACCTAACTTCTGTGTGCCTCAGTCTTCTCCTCTGTAGAATGGGACAATGATGGAAACCACTCACAGGGCTGTTGTGAAGGAAAATGAGCCCGTTAGGAAGGAACAGTGTCTGACACTTAAGGAGACAAGCATGGCACAATTCCCACGCCCATCTCCATCTTCATGACCCCCCTGCTGCGGGGCAGGGACCGGCTCCTGCCTCGCTCCTGAGACCACACCCCCGCAGGGGACTTTGCTTGCCACCGGGTCCCCTGACTTGGATCCCAGCCTTGTTCCTGCCGGGCCCGCTCCTCCCCTCACACCTCCATCTCGCCCCCACCCCCTATCCCCTGGAAGTAGACTCTGTGGCAAGAAACTGAGGGTGAGGCGCTTATTTGGGGGAAGGGAAGGAAGCCCATAAAAAGTGGATTACTGAGCAGCTGACTACTGCGGTAGTCTCAGAGCTGCCCTCTTGGGGCACCCTTGGGGGTGAGGAAGAGGGAGCGGTCAGCCGAACCCTCCCCTTCCCCGGCTGAGGCTGGTCCTAGCTTCCTCCTTGGAGGCCCTGGGCCCCCATGATGGATGCGGCAGCTCCTGTACCTGCAAGGCACACCTGCCTTCTACCCATCGCTGGACACCTGGCCTGGCCCATGCAGCCAAGTGAGAACTTGTCACCAGATTCTGTAAATGTTGGGTTTGACTTCACATTCCCTGTGCCTGAAGCTTCCCGCCCACCCCCCCAACTTCCCAAAACTTTCTGCGTGTCATCCAGACCCCTGGTTTTTCCAAATCGGGTCCATCTCAAGGTCGTCCCACCCTCTTGCTGTGGCGTGAAGCCCCCTTCGTGATGAGCGATGGACGGTGAGGGCTGGAAGCCAGGGCCCCACATCACCCCTTCCCCGGCTCAGCGTGTCATCTGTGCCCCCAATTCACGTCAACAACCACTTCCTTCCCTGAGCACCTACTATGCGCCCACCCCACTGAGAGTTTCCCCTTCCTCCTTCCTGTGACCCTCGAGGCTCCTATCAGGGAGGGCTCATCTTCTCTGCTTCTGGGGGGGAGACACTGAGATCTGAGAGGTTGAGTCACTGCCCCAAGCTCACCCACCTGACCCTAAGGAACCTTGAGGGGAACCCACACTCGTCCCCGCCCTCCCACTGCCCCGTCTGCAGGGATGTGGTTTGCAGTAACCTCCAGGCACCACTCCGCACAGTGATGCCCTTTCCTAAGCCCTTCCTGCCCATTTTCTAGAAGAAGCCCGAGGTCTCCCTGAGAACATGTCAGAGACAGGCTCCCAGAGCCCAGGCTGGCTGCCCAGCAGCAGATAAAGACGGCGCGCTTTCTGACTGTGACTTCCTCGCGATAGCAATTCGCCCGTTAAGTCCAAAGTACATCTTATTCCACTTGAGACTTCGCAGTAATTACAGGGTGGTATGTGATTCAAAATGACTCATGGAAATGAAGAGCTTCGGTTAAAGATATCAGTGGCAAGACTCTGGGCGTTGGAGAGTTGCTGGAGCTCACAGGATAGATCTACACCCAGGACCTGCAGCCGACTCCACCCCCAGCCGTGACCTTCACACTCATGGCTGCTCCGGTCCTGTGCGTCCATTTGTGAATCTTTTCCGGCTCATGTCCCTCCCCACTCACCCCTGTGAGGGAAAGGCTGATGGAATCACTCTCTCCCATCTACTCATGAGGAAACGGAGGCCCAGAGAGGGGAGGCAACTTGCCCAAAGTCACACAGCATGGAAGTAGGGGTGCCCTGTGTGCCTGACTCCTCTTCCAGATCTCCCTCCCCTGCTCCCCCCACTCCCAGGCCTCCTCAGGGAAAGTGCGGAGGTAAGACTGGGGCCCCTTCTCCCCATGAGAGGCAGCCTGGGCCACCCTGACAGCCAGCCCCTTCTAGGTCTCCACCACACCTCCCTGCTTCCCCTCCAGAGAGGCCAGAGCACACCTGCTTTCATCATTACCTTCAAGGAGAGAACCCAGGTGAACATAAAAGCCTGGACTCTGGTAGCTGAAGGTACCGTGTCTCCCTGGAGAGCAAATAAAGACCTCATTGCAGGCCCCGCACTAAACGCCATTAGCCTGTGTCCTGGGGCGCGGGCACAGTACCATATAGTGGTTAGCATACAGACTCAGGGGACTCCTTGACATGGCAAGCCGCCCCTCCCTAGAGGTGACACCTAAGGAGCCCAACCTCCCTGGGCCCCACTCCCTCACCTGTGAGATGGGATCCAGACTTACCTTCTTCGGAACTCAGTTTTCCCTCAACCAGCTAGAGAAATCACTGCAAGTATTTGAAAGCTTGGCAAGGACCCAGGCATTTGGCGGCTGTCTTCCCGGCACTTAGCAAGTCACAGGATGACGATGTGTGCAAACCCTGACTCCCTACCTTCTGTGTCCTCCTGTGGCTGAATCAGTGGGGACTGGCTTCCATGCAGGACCACACACTCTGGCCCAGGGCTGGGGACGTCCCCAGGAATGGGGAGCACGTTGTGTGTTTCCTTTCTTATAAAATCGGTGGGGGCGGGCTGGATCACCTGCAAGCCCCCCCCCCCCCGCTCTAGCTCTTCATGCACCCGGCCAGGCCCCTTGGCCTTCACAGAGCCCATGGGGACAGCAGGTTGAGGGAGCACGCCATCCTCTAGGGAGCTAGAGGGGCAGATGCCAGATCCTAAGCCTCTTGACTCGCAGGCCGGGGCTTGGGGGTCCTCCATGCATGCGGGTTCCCCATAGTCCAGCTCCCATAGAAGGTGTGGTGGGTAAGCTTGCATCAGGACGCCATGGGTTTCCTCACCTCCTGTCCCCACACAGGGAACATGGACTTGGATCCAAAAGCCCCCAGAATCCACTGTGCAAATAAGAACACTGGGTCTTGGAGACACCGCGTCATGTCCCCAGAAACCCTGGCATCCTACAGGTAGGTTGCGGCAGAGCGGGGTCAAACTATAGCAGGGACTCTAGAAGCCAAACTCTTGGCAGTGGAGCCTGGGCCTTGGCCATGGCCCACTCCCTCCTGGATCTAGGGAGCTCTGGCGGGGCTTAGATCCTAGCCTGGACCGTGGGAGTGACTCACTCTCGTTTCCCAGAGTCTGTGCCTTTTCTCAACAAGCCCAACCCAAGGCTTCTGCAGCTGAGCAAACTCCATCCCTGTAGTTTGGGACAACTTCCTGAGACTGCTGCTTATCCTCCTTAACCGGTGCCTCACACTGCTTCAAAGCCCCCGGCACCTCCAAACTCCCCTGCAAGGCAGGGACGGTCATGCCAAGCTTCCCAGCTCTTCTACCGGGCTGCCTTGTCAAGGGGCACAGGCCACCCAAGTCTACTAACAGGGACAGCCAGCCCCACAGGCCAAGGGCCACGCTGAGCAGAGAGCAGAGGGCTGATGACCAACGCAGCACAGAAGTCCAGCAGCTCCACTCTCCCTCTGCGGGCTGGGCGGGGCCGAGGCTGGCCATGACCCTGCGGGTCCTCCTGGCCTGGCAGCGGTGCAAGGGCACCCGTGTCTCTGGTGGGGGCTGCGCTGACCTTGGTCATGGGGGGTGGGGCTGACTGGCTCTGATCCCTGGGCGCTCAGTGCGCTGGGGGCTCTTAGTGTTGCAGATGCCGTGGGTGACCTGCCCATGTCCCTCATTGGTCACCCTCAGCCACCAAGGAACGCTGCCCACGGAGGACACCTGCGACTCTCCGTGCCCCCTGTGCCCTCCATCAGAGCACATCCAACGACACTCACAGAACAGCGTCTGCGACGTGCCAGGAGCTGCTCCAGGTATGGAACAGAGAAGCCCCATCCTCGTGCAGCCGATGTCTGGTGGGTGACAGACATTAACAGACACAGCTGTATGTGGGTCGGCAGGTGACACGTGCTAAGGGGACACAAAGCAGGGTGAGGGGACAGAGGTGACAATGCGCTGGTTGGAGGCTGATGTGACCCCACTGTGTGCAGAGGGAGGGTGGGGACCAGGGCTGGTCCAGCCCAAATCTCCAGCCCAGGCGCAGAGGGACACAGGCTGGCCCTCAGCCAGCACTTGCTAACTGGACATCTAAGTGAACAGAGCCCCCCCCACCCCCACCGGGGCCCTTGTCTGATCTCAATTCTCCCGTCTCCGGTGAGATGTCTCCACACCGCCACATCCCTAGAGAACTGGGGTCCCTGCACCCCTCTTCCCAGTGTCTCCAGGGTTCATTCCCCAGCAGACAGGAAGGGGGAGGGATTGAGGAGAAGGCAGGACCCCTCCCCACCTCCCTTCTCCAGACAAAACCAGAAACCACCCCCCACACACACCAGAGGGGAGGGAGTGACTCAGACACCCCTCTCCCTGTGGGGGCAGAGCCTCGTGGGGACGGGATCAGAAAATGCCACCTCCTATGACTAAGAAAATGACCTGGAACACCACGCCCTCCTGGGAAGAGCCGCACACGGCCCCCTCCTCGCCTCCCAGCCGGGAAGCCCTCCGCTTCCTTGTAGCGCACATTTCAAGCACCTTGTTTTCCCCTCTTGATAAAGCGTAATTGGTTTAAGGCTCTCTGACGGCTATTTCATGTCTCCAAAGCATACTTTTCACGGGCAGATCAATTGCAGGAAAACACCTAGAGCCTGTGGAAGTTGGATCCATTCACAAGTGCGCAGTGGCCAGCGGTTCACGGAGAGGCCTCGACAAGGCGGGGAGACGTGAGGCTGGCGCTCTGCCCGGAGCCCTGGGTGGAATTCACACCGGGGTTTTATGAGTCTTAACATTTTAGTTTTTCCCAGTGGCTGAAATGAAACTTCATTTCTGAGTCTGGAGAGGACGATTCAGAAAGACTCAGGGAGCAAATCAGCCCTGTGTGGCAGACGGAGGGGTGCCTCACAGGTCACCCCCAGAGGGACCTCTGTTCCCCAAGTCCCATGAATGTTGGGAACAGCTTCTGGTTCCCACGCCCTCCCTCCCCCACACAGTTTGGACACTGTGCAACCTCACTTGAGTGGGGGCAGTGGGAAGGGAGGAGATCTGAAATGCCACCTCGACACCACAGTCCATCAAGAAAGGGAAGTCAGGCATGGACTCCGGACCATCAGAGACCATTGCTGATGGCTGTAAGGGAGAAGGGCAAGGGAGGGAGGAGTAAGGGGAGGGGGGAGGGAGGGAGGAGTGAGGGGAGGGAAGGGCAAGGGGAGGAAGGGATGCTCCCCTACTGCTAGAACATCTGCAAAAAGCGGTAATTTCCAAAGATCCCAAGTGCTGGAATGGGCGAAGTTCCAAAGCCCCAATGACACGCCAGAATCCCCACAATAAAAACTATATACATCGACCTGAGGAGTAAGATCAGACCCCAGCCACTGGCAGCCTCTCATGTGTCCAGCTCTGGGTGACATGCTTTCCACGTATCATGTCTCTCAAACCACACAACCCAATAACATCATAATGTGGCAAATAGCATTCTTCTCCCCACTTTACAGGAGGGGAAACTGAGGCTCAACAAGGCAAATAAAATCATGGGCTTTTTGAAGTGCACAAAGGCTGTATTATGTTTCCAACCTAGGCTGTCCTCATAGTACTTGCCTCCCAACAAATAGTCATCCAACTCCTGCTTGCATACCCCCAAGGATGGGGAGCTCGCCACCTGTTGAAGCAGCCCGTTTCACCTCCATCTTAGGACAGCTTTGACTAATGGACCATCCTTCAGGCCACACTGAGGACACTTACTCCCTCTTCCACGTGGCAGCCCTTCCTGTTTTGGAAGACAAGTCTTGTCTGCACAGGGATGTTTGTCTCCAAGTTCAATGGCCCCATTACTTTTTGGCATTCCTCATCATACGTCCTTCATGATGCTTGCTCCCCTAGTCAAGCTTGGGTTTCTCGTCTCCTCTTACGTCATCAGACAAAGCTGGATGCGCTACTCCCAGGAAGAGCATTCGAGAGAGAAGGCGCTAGGCTCAAAACTGCAGAAATGATCGCGGCGACATTACACACAACATCGCACCGGTCTGCACACCTGAGGTTTGCAGCCACAAGGCTCCGTCAGCGCGCTCAGAGCCCATCTTCTGAAAGAGCAGGTGCTCACGGTGAAGGGAACGCTCAGCCATCAGTGAACAGCTGGGCCCACTCTGTGAGGCGGGGACACCGGCTCTGGATCGGGTCCCGCGGGCCCGTGCTGACGGGGGCGGCCCGGCCAGACTCTCCCCAGGCAAGGTTGGGAAGAGTCCACGGCCCTTCATGTCTCCCACACATGAGAGCCGTCTGGCCTTAGCGCCAAATCAGGAGGGGAGGGGGGCCAGCAGCAGACATTTTCCAGATGTCTGTAGTTAGCAGGAATGTGACCAGCACTGTGGCCAATGGGGAAACTGGTCCTTGGGGTCAGGAAGCCCTGGGTGTAAAACCTCTCTCTGATGAGCTGTGTAACCCTGGCCAGTGTCTCACCATCTCTGGGCCAGTTTCCTTGCCCAATAATGGCCACCTCTCAGGGATGGTTTTATTTTTAGAATCAAAGGACATCTTCACCACGCTGGCTCAGATGCGTGCCTAGCCAATGTCCACTCCCTTGTCAGTCAGTGGTGAGGACAATGAGGGTCAGCTACTAGATGCGAGACCTGTAAATACGAATTTCTACATTTTCCCATCTTTCCCGACCTTGGACTGAGCCTGTACCTGAACTGGCCCTTTATACAGAACTCTCTCCTCCAGCTCGGACACCACTTCCATGCTGTTTCCCAGATTTTCCCCAGGCCAGGCCCAGTGGCCCCACCTCTGTCTCTAGTCCCTTCCCACTCATCTATGTCTCCACCGTTGGGACTGGACTGTCTCTGTAGGAAAGACAGCTCTGCCCCTCTGCTTTCCACCTACCCAGACCTCCACCAATGACCAAATTCAGTTGGGTGCACCAGGAGCCCACTCACAATGGGGGCATGCGCTCCTGAGCACCACTGTGTGTTGGAAACGTTCATTCAGAGCACTCTGTTGGCCCAGGGCTCATGGCTAGGATGTTCTGCGACAAATTTAAATTAAGATCTGCCTAGCTCCTAAGCCTTGTGATTTGCTGCATACCCCATGCTCCTTTTGTGACTGCAGAGAGATCTCTCCTGTCATAAGGAATGGCAGAATTCCAGAGGATGGAGTCAGGAGGGGCTGTGGGGACAGAGAGGGGCCATGCGGCTGGGAGGGGAAAACTTCACCGTGATTGGGCAACCTGGGTCACAGCCTCAGCTCTCCCACCCACACGCTGGTGACCTTGGGCAAGCCCCTTCCCCGCTCTGAGCCTCAGTTTCCCCATCTGTAATCCTAGGCCCAAATCACCTGTCTCCCTGGGAGTCTGCGAGGGCTGCCTGAGTGTAACCCATGTGGAAATGCCTAGCATTGCGCTCGGCTTAGTAAAGATGGGCTGGAACCGAACCTTGTCTGCTGGGCCGGGGATGAGACCCAGGACTAGACATCTGTGCTCTGATGCCCGAACTCCAGCCATCCTGCCCTCCAGCTTGCAGTAGAGGCTAGACCCAAGGCCCCTCCCCTGGGACCCAGCAATGAGTCCTACCACACATGGCACCTACCTTGGTCATGCACCCATCACCACATGCGAAGATGCCAGAATTCACGGGCCCCCCTCCGGGGGCACGCCTCCCCGCAGCTCCTGGGCAACTTCTTCCCTCCCTCCATAATTCCACATCCACCATCCATAAGGCGATAGCTGAGAGCATCGGCAGACAGTTGCTAGGGACTGGTCAGTCCCTCCGCGGACTACTGTGCATTCCCTGTAATGACATTCATTAGTCTGTCTGACATCAACACTGTTCTCAGGTTAATATGTTTAAACTTAATGAGGCATTATTTTCTGTTAGAAAACTCCTGAAGAAGCATGTTTTCTCCTGATGAGTTCAGCTGATGAGTAGATTAATCCTAGACTTGAACAAGCTGACTAAGAAAATGAAACCTAACCAGCTCTTTTTTCTTCTTTAGTTACGGGCTGAGCTTAAATTAATTTGCATAAAACTTGTCATTTCCAAGGGGAAGAGACGAAAAGGATCCCCACTTGGCTCTGTGATTCCCGTCCATGTGCCGTTTGTTTCCCTCCCCCAGCCCAGCCCCAGCTCCAAGGACATGAGAACGTGGAGGACCAGTAAATGATGGGGGAGGGGTGCCTGACACTGAGCAGCAGTAGGGGCCAGCGCTCAAAAGGGGATCCCCACGTGGTGCCCAAGGAGCCAACCACAGTGGACAGAGCTGGGGGTCCATTGGGCTTGTCTCTATCGCTGCCAGCTCTGAGGGGTTGGTTCGCTGTGTCCTGCACTCAGTAGGTGCTCAATAGATGTCTGTTGAATGAGTGCCATTGATGCTCAACAGATGGCTTCTATTTATTCAAGGAATCACATGATCTCAAGAGAGAGAGAAGGTGCTTGGTGTTCCAGACACATCTGGTGGGTGAGCCAGTGTTCATGACTACTGGTCCTGGGGCCAAGGGCAACCCAAAGGCCATTTCCTTGGATGACTTGCCCAGTGGACATTCCCACGTCCCTCTCCCCATGGGCACTTGGAGCTGCTGCCAGTCATGAGATGCTTTCCTTTTTCCAAGACAATTCACTGTCTGCCCCTGCTCCTAAGTTAGAGGACAGGGGCTGCGGGAGGGGAGGGGCGCAGACATTCTGCCTCCACCCTGCTTGCTCCGTGACCAGCCTTCACTCTGAAATCAAGACTGGCTGAGTTTCATGTGGGCATGGGCACTGATGGGGTGGGATCCGCAGGCAGCCAGAGCTGCAGGACCAGAGACCTCTAGGTCAGCTTGGCCGCCATCCAGGGAGGAGACAACGGTGGACACATAAGGAAGCCTCCACTTGGCAGGGCTGCTGTGGTTGTTCGTGGGAAGCACCAGGGACAGCGCCTGGCACAGGCCAGGAGCTCAGATGCCAACTATTATTAGTAGCGCGTAGATGGAACAGAGTGTCTGAAATGGAATCTCTTGGCCTCCATCCTCAGGTCTCTGGGCGCAGTAACCGTGTCCAGTCTCTCCAAGGAGAAGAAAACAGACCTCCAGTCTGCAAGGAAAATCTGCAGATGATAAGTTGCCGGAGGGAGTCTTTTGTGCAGGAGGTAAGTCCCCCATGCCAGGGATGTCCCTTGTGCAGGAGGGTCAGGATTTGGTGGCGATGGAGAGAGATAAGATGGCCAGATTAGACAAGTGACCTTTCACACGGTCAATGTGTGCCCACGTGACCCAGACCCAGACCATTTTGAAAAGGAAGGGTAACCTTCAAAGGCTATGTCCTCTTTCTCAATTTAAATGAAGTATGTTTAGGCATCAAAGTGCATGTACGGTGATTGAATTCTCCCGGGTCAAACCCTTCCCTCCTGTAATATATCCTCCAGATGGGTTTTTAACTGTATATAATTACATCAATAGCATGCTATATTCACATGGGTGAGCGATCACATGCATTTCTTATGAAGGGAGATTGGCATCCACCATAGAAGAGCAAATGTGGCTATTGAGTGTGCATGTTTGGGGGGGGGCAGGGGTCCTAAAAGGCAGAGATGGCCTCAGGGCAAATCAGTCCCTGGCTGTTTAAAGGCAGCTGCTCCCCTTTCTTGGCTTTGTTCTCCAAGAATGTTTCTGGAAGAATTCTCTGAATTCAGAGAGGAAGGTAGCCCCTGCATGGGGGGTTGAGCCATCCCAAAAGCTCCTGGGTGATCTGGAACCTGTTGTTTCCACTCTCTGGCCTCAGTTTCCCCAATATGGAAAATACAACCATTGGGCCATTTGGTGCCAAAGGATCCTTCTGATTGGAACATGCCGGTAAGTCTGAGTGAGGCCCAGATGGAGGATGCTAAAGGAGGAGGGCGTAGAGGACTTTGGGAAGGATGACGCTAATGAATGTGCCAGTTTAAAGACATGCCTTGGAGTACTTGGGTGGCTCAGTAGGCTAAGCGCCCAAGTTCAGCTCAGGTCATGATTTCACCGTTGGTGACTTCAAGCCCCGCATTGGGCTCTGTGCTGACAGCGCGGAGCCTGGAACCTGCTTCAGATTCTGTGTCTCCCTCTCTGCCCCCTCCCCCCCTTCTCTCTCAAAAACAAATAAACTAAATAAATAAATAAACAAAAACCTGCCTTTGCCACTTCTGGGACCAACCTCCAGCCACCTGCCCCTGCATTTACCCGAGGGGCTTCCTCTGGCCACCAAGTCCTGCTCTGACGCCCTGTGTGGTAGAACTTGACTGTCTGGGCATTAATGCCCCGGCCCTAGGAAGATCCCTCGAGCAGAGACAAGGCAGCTGGCATAAAAATCTCCATCTCCTGAGGTGCCTGGATGGCTCAGCTGGTTTAAGTGTTCAGCTCTTGATTTCAGCTCAGTTCACGATCTCACGGTGTCATGAGTTCAAGCCTCACATCAGGCTCTGCTAACAGAGCCGTTAACAGCTCAGAACCTGCTTGGGATTCTCCATCTCCCTCTCTCTCTGCTCGTGCTCATGCACGCTCTCTCGCGCACTCTCGCTCTCTCTCTCAAAATAAACAAACTTAAAAAAATACCCATCTTCTGCCATTCTGATGGGTAGCTCTGTGCCCAGTGTGGCCGACACTGTCTTCTGTCCCCGGCTGAGCTGGTGAGCCCCACCATGGTCACCGAATTGATGACGCGGCCTCATCGGAGGGCCTCCTCTCCCTGCCCCACTTCCCCACGGGCCTCGAGTGCTTCCTTCTCCCCCGGCTGCCTCATGGGTACCAAACCCTTATGGAAGCTTCTGACAACAGGGGACCCAAACCAGAACAATGGCTGAGAAACAGGGACGGGCCTGGGGGCTCCTGGGGGAGGGTGCTGGTGCCCAGTGCTCCCGGAGCTCTGCTCAGCACGTGTGTTTCACAGTGTTAGACCAGAATAAAAAGTGTGCCCCCAGAAAGAACAGGCCCCTTTTCCCGCCATCCCCAGAACATGCTGGCGGGGTGGGGGCGGCAGGAAGCACATTGGACAGACACCGCACACAGACCACACCACCCGAGAGGTCAGTTTTGCCAGACGAAGTGTGGGTGAATGGTTTGATTAGAAAACACACGAGCTATGGAGCAGAGGCAGGAGTGAGCACGTCCAGGGACGGGTGTAAGAAGGAGCCAACACGACGAAGGTGGGAGAGAGGAAGGCCCTGTGACCTTGAGGAGCTGACTGCATGGCGGGTGGTGGAAGGAAGGATGGACGGGGAGGACACGAGGTGGCAGTTGGGATGACTGGACCGCAGAGAGAAGCAAGGGACGAATTAGCATAATACACGACCGAGAAAAACCTGAAAGGTGAGGGAAGGAAAGACAGATGGGAAATAGAAGAAAGGAGCAGATGAGGAACTGCATGCGTCAGGGAAGCGGGGCTCCCGGGGTCCTGGCTGGGCTGGATGGGAGAGGGTGGGGTCTGCAGAGCAGAGACCCGCCCCCCCCCACTCTGAGGAAGGTGTGTCCACTCAGGCACCTGGGACCAGGAAGCCCAGCGCCATCCTCTTCCAGAAGCTTCCTAAAGTGACTTCGGATTGGATTTAAAAAGAACACTATTAAGCAAGTATGATGATGCCCCGGGGTGGCCCACGCCCGGGGACTAACTCTGCTTCGGTGCAAAGGGCTGAATAAAAACCACCTCATCGCCTTCACAATTAGGTCACAGATAATTACCTATTATGTAGCAAACCCCCGGCATGACTTTAATAATCGCTGCTTAAATAACACATTTTCACTGTCTCCTTACAAATTAACCTCCGGGAGGTGTAATTACTGTCAGCGTGGGAGGGTTGGCGAGGGGCCTGGGGAGGAGGAGAGGCACCAGCGCTGCCATGGTCCGCAGACCCCCGGGTCCAGGGGATGCTGGGGACAGAGGTCGGGTTTGGGAGAACGTGGGTCCGGGTGGCAGGCAAGTCACGCCCCTCACCCGGGACTCACTCAGCTCCCTCGTGAGGTGGAGACGGTTCTCCAAACCCCCACCCTCCTGGGGTCCCGGGTGCTCTTACCGGAGACCTAGCGGGGGCTAGTCCTCAGGACAGGAAACAGGGGCTCCTCTCGACCTGGCTTCTCCCCCACCAGACCGAGGGTGGGACCCGTCTGCCCTCAGTGGGTGCCCAGCACGCAGCAGGAGGCTGTACACAGCAGGGGCTCAACAAACGCTGGTGGGAGGAAAGGCCGGATCCCACCCTGCAGTGAGGGGTTTAGAAGCGGCCTGGAGCCCCTTTCAGGACGAGGAGGTTTGATAAGCAGACAGCCCCTCCCCACTGTCCTCAGGGAGCCCACCTCTGAGGCTGGTCCAGGTGTCACTGGTTCCCTTTACTCCTCCCCTGGCTGCCTGTCTGGGCCTCTCTGCTCCCCACCCTCACCCCTGTGCGCCCCTCTAACATCCAGGGTCTGAGAAGGAGAAGCCATGTGGGACGACCCTATGGACTGTGCCTGGTCTCTGTGAGCACTGGGCCTCGGACCAGGGGCCCCGGGGCTCTGCCCTAAGGATGAGCGTCTAGGGAGCACCTCATCTCCTGTCTCCACTGCCTCGACCCGCCAGTGACCAAGGTCAGCTTCTGGCTCTGGAGGAGCTGGGCCAGCAGACTCAATGCATCCCTGATGCTGATGTGGACTGAGGGCTGTGTCTACATGTGGCAGTGTGGAATTTCTGCCTGCTTCCAGAAGTGTGCCTTCCTAAATAGCTAGCTCCCTCCAACTGTCTTCTCTCTAAGGCATTGGAAACCACACCTAACTGCCTTCAGATGTAAAAGACAGCCCATCCTTCCTTTGTCTGTGTCTGACCCCCCCCCCCGACCATTTGGGTGAGGTGCCAATTAGCAATGGCAAGGGGGAGGTGGGCTGGGGGAGAAGACCAGCATAGGAGGGTATTGGGAGCTGATGGCAAAGGGTCTGAGCACCAGGCAGATTGTGGGCTCCATCCCCAAAGCACCAAGGAGCAGAAGAGAGAGCACGCAGTCAGTTCTGTGTGGCCAAGCTGAGCACATGTATCCCTGAGCTCAGGAACCTGGAGCTGACCCTTCGGGTGCCCAGGGAATCACATGACCATGAGTTAACTTGGGGTCTATCTCCTGTAGGACCCTCCACCAGTTCCAAGACCTACCTGCCTCCCGTCTCAGCCGACGGTGTCGGGCATAGAGACCAAGGGACCATCCCACCCGGTCACCTGCTTGGCTCTGCCCAGCGGGGCCATCCTGCCTCAGACCCCTCTGCATCTCCGCTCTCCCGGAGCAAGCCCAGACTCCCAGGGGCAGCCCTGGCAGAGTGACCAGGAGCTGGAGCAAAGGATCCTTGCTCCCCTTTCCAGAGCAGCCAAGGACACCCCCAAGGACACAGGTGGCTGGCCAGGCAGCAGGGGCTTCTCTTATACATTTGCTTCGTTCATCCCAAATTGCCCGTAGAGACAGAGGAAGAAATTACAAAAATTAAAGAAGAAGGAGGCAGTCGTGGCTCCTATGAAATGAGGCCCAGTTTCCTTCGACACAATTAAACATGAGCGTTTCGATGTCCCTGTCACAGGACGCTCCGCCTCCTGCAGGGCAGAGACTGATGATGACACAGCTGCGGGGTCCTGAGTATTTAAGGGACAAAGAACAGGGCTTCGGAGTCAGGTGGACCTGGGCCCGAGTCTGAGCTCGGCCACTTCCGTGGGCGAGGTGCCCTTCACCTTCTGAACCTCCGACTCCTCAGCTCCAGGCGGGCCCGGGCGTCTCTCCCACAGGTGCGAGAGCAAAAACGTGGGTGCAGCGCGGGGCCCTGAAAACATTCCTGCCCCGTTGCCGCTGGCATCGACCCTGTGAGGAGCAGGGACAGAGCAGAGGCCAACGTGGGAGAGACGTGTCTTGCCTCTTGGTCCCTTTGGAAACGTCCTCAGTGGACTGCTTGAGCCAGCGTGATAATCACTTATTCTTCTGACAAAACAAAGCTTGACTGCAGAAGCCTCATCACCAATGAAGAAAAGAGAAAATAAAAGACGCTCGCCCTGCAATGTTCGTGAAATCCATTTCCAACACGACGTCCCTGGTTGCAGAGGCGAGGGCGGTCACTCGCCCCCCAATGTGCCGCCCCACACCGAGGGCCAGAGGGGCAGTCTCGTTGCATCCCCACAGTGACTGCAAGGGGGTGCTGTCTCCCTGCGGGGCACATGGGGAAACTGAGGCTCAGAGCAGTGATATCTCACTTCAGCAGCCCCGCGGACGTCCCTGGGCCCCAACCACGAGACCCAGCAATGAACAAACTCCCTGGTCCCTCGGAGGTGGTGGTGTTCTGGCGAACAAAGAGTGCCAGGGATAAAGATGCACAATGTGTCAGGCAGTGATAAGTGGGAAGGAGACCAACAGGGCCGGGTGTCAGGCGGCCTCCTTTTGTCCTGAAGGGGGGCCTGCCTGTCTGTGGCCACAGGCTGCTCAGAGCCATTTCCTGCTGGGGAAGCCCTTGGGCATGAAGAACACTCTTATGGGAATCCATTGGAGGAGGATCCAAGAACACTTCGTTCGTTCGTTCATTCATTCATTCATTCATTGTTCATTCATTCCCCAGGCCTGGCCCCGGACATCAGTCAGTGAAACAGGCAGACAAGTCTTCCCTCCCAGAGCTCGCAATCCAGCCCAGAACCTGATGTCCACAAGTCAGCACAGATTGGCGAGGCCCTTGACCTTGGCGTTGGCCTGTCTGAGCCTTGGGCTCCTTGTCCACATGACGCAGGCGATAACAGTGTTCGCTGAGGGGTCATCCTGTGGTGAGTGTGGTGCTGAGGGCTCCCATGGTTCATCCCTGCAGCCTCATGACCTCGCTGAGCACCCACAATGTGCAGGTCAGGAAATCGAGGCCCAGAAAGGTGCAGTTAGCTACGCAGATGCACCGTCCACCAGTGGCTTCAGGCTCAGAGGACCTGAGTTCGTGTCCAGGCTCGGCCATTCCCTGCCGTGTGACCTCAGGAAGGTTCTCCCCACTGAGCCTGTATCCTCATCAGTGAAAAGACAATGACAATGACACCTGTCTCACGAGGCTGTCTGGAGGGCTGGGACGGTGCCTGGCACGGAGAGCTGTGGCAATGGTAACAGCAGCCCCCTCCCCCACCGGGCTCACCGTCCTGATCCCCCCAGAAGCCCATCCCTGGAATGCGCTACTAGAACCTTTGGCAAACCATCCTGTCGTCTCCAGTTTGCAGATGAGAAAGCCATTCTTATGACTTAGATTCTTTCTGTCATGTCTTTATTTGAAGTATGCTCGTCTTAGATTTTCCCCTGGAATCATTCTATTACTTGAGGTTCTTGGAATTAATCTTCCTATTTTGGTGCGTCTGCCTCCTCTTGTGTAGAATATTCCATTTCTTTTGGACTTTGGGTTTTCAAGCTCTTCTTCGCGGTGTCTCCGTGGGAATCTCAAACAGCCTGAGTGGAGGGCGTGGGCAAACTGACCATTCTGGACTGGCGTCTTCACACACTCCAGGAGTCCCATCGACCTGGATCCAACCCGAAGTAGTTCCTTGGCGTCTCTGTTCAGAAATCAGACTTAGGAGGTGAATGACCACTGTAAGCTCAAGGAAGGTGCCGGCCTGGGTTTCCAAATTCCCAAGAGGACTCTGTGTTGTTAGAACTCTACCCCGAGTCCAGAGACAGACAAGCTACCTGCAATCTCCTATGTCCTCCCAATTGAAAATAGGTTTCTAATACACTCTTTCACTGAAGATGTAGTTCTTGGAAAATTCCCACTCAGTGGGGGGGACTAAATAGCCAACTTACAGGCTCCCGTGGGCACAAGACCTCATCTGTCCCAGTGAGAGCATTAAGCCCAAGCCGTAGAGTCACCAAAATTCACAGCCTCACTCCCAGCCCAACATGGCACTTACCCCCCGCCCCCCCGCAGCTTGTCATTTCTTCCCCACTCCCTGAGGAGGTCCCTGGCTTTTTTTTTCCCCCTCTGGATTTGATCAAATATTTCTAGAGTTTGTAGGGAAAAGGCTTTCAGAAGCGGGAGTCAGAACCCAGCCTCTAGGTTGGGTCTGACTCCACCCATCCCAGGCCCATCCACCATCCAAGGGCAAGGGCCAGGGAGACAGTTGGAAATCGGGATCAGGGCTCAGTCCGTGCACCTGGGGTGTGGACACATGCGCAGTGCAGAGGGTGTGCTCACGAACATCTTTAGGAGCATGCAAGCACCCACAGGATGTGTTCGAGTAGTCTGTTCCTCCATCCACACGTGCCTGGGCTTGTGCGGCAAAGCCGTGAACTTCCGCGCCTGAGGCCTGGATCAATGACAAATATGAGTGGGAACTCACAGGCACCCTACCCTGCTGCCTTGAGGGGAGGAACAATCTAGATTAGCATGATCTGAACATAGAAAAAAGGCAGCCTAGGATTTGGGGTTGGCCAGACAAGGGTCTCCACCCAGGCTCTGGCACTTTCTAGATGTGTAACTTTGAGCAAATCAATTCTCCTCCCTGGGCCCTAGCTGGAAAATAGAGATAACGCAGCCCACCTTGAGGGCGATGTGAAGGCTGAGATCACGCAGGCCCGGGCGCTGAACTGGACACACAGTGCTGCCTTAGGAAGTGGGTCCAGAGCCTCTGTCCTGGGCTCGGGCGGGGCAGACAGACCTGGGCTCAAGGTGGCCTCAGAACACCAAATTTCCTCAGTGGGAAATGGGGGAAAGGCTCTCCAGACAAGGGAGCCAGGGTACCCAAAGCCCGCAGATGTGACGGGGTGTGGAATGTTCTGGGGCAATGAGTGATTCTGTGCAGCTGCTATGAGGGGGGAGAATGGAAGCAGCATAAATTCTGAAAGTTGCGAAGAAACCTAAGGGAAAGAAACGGGGACGAAAACACCCCAGCAGGTCATCATTGCCACAGCCGAGTGCGGGTCCGAGAAATGACGAGCTGTAGAGTGGCAGCCGGGAAAAAACGAGCGTCTCTGTCCTCAGAGCACCCAGACCTTCGAGACCCGGGAAGCAATTCCTCCCCTTCCCTCAGCATCATACGGTCCCTTTTGGGTTCCCTCATAAATGGTGCTGGGGACCTGGACAGAGTCCCACGGGGATATGGCGACAGCGAACGGGGATCAGAGCCAGTGGCTGTGGTTAGAGGGAAAAAGTTAGCCTCGTATATCTGTATGCAGCTGATACGGTGGTTAATATTAATTATTTATATAATAATAATGGACTGGTAATAACATTAGTGTTTTGTTGATATGATTTTATACGATTATTAATAATTATTATTACTATGCATTATAGTTAACATGTGTTAAGGGCTAGGCACTATTCTAAGAGCTGTGGGTTTAAATACATATGTGTTATAGATGTGATATATGTATAGATGGGATATATAGAGATAGATAGATAGGTCACCTTGTTTCCTCCTCAAATGTCCTCCTAAGGAGAGTGCTAGTGTTTACCCCAACCTACGGATGAGGAAACTGCAGCCAGAATGGCCGAGACCACTAGAGAAAGGGAGTCGGGGGTCAGAGTCAGGCAGGTCAGAGTTCCCGCCTCCTTCTGGCCCCTCCCCAGCTGTGTGGCCTTGAGCAAGTGACCCCACCTTTCTGAGCCTCAGTTTCCTCTCTGTCACATGGGGGATGGGCCAGGCGCCCTGCCGGATCAAGGCCTGGCCTGCAGGGACAGGAGTGTCCCCTCTCCCTGAAATTGCAGTCAGTGCCAAGTCCCTGCTTGGGTAGCAGGCACACTGGGGGCTGGGACACCCAGAGGCTGAGCCGCCATCTGGGACTTTCCCAGGGGTCTGTGGGGCCCAGAAGGCCCAGGGTATGACACACCAGGGCCACCTCTGGGGTCCAGGCCCCACCTGGCAGGGAGCAGGGACCCTCCAGGCCACCTCTGCAGCTGTGGGACACAGAGAGGGGCTGAACTCCGCACAGGACGCTGGACTCGCCAGGCAAGGCTGTCTTTGATTACCTTTTTATGAAAAACAGACTGAAATTATATTGTCAGCAGTTAATTATCACTTGTTAAACAAGTGTGTGCCCGGATTGCGGGTTTTATTTTCATGAAGGTTTACAAAAACTTCCTTTCTGTTATTTATGAGGGCTCTCTGCAACACATTCATTGTTAGAAGTGAGCTTTTTTTTTAATGCAGATTTTAAAAATAAACAGGTTTCCTTGGCATTGAGTCAGGGTACCTTGTAAGTAACAGGAAAACGCTCCATTCAGTTTAAGCAAAGAATAATGGGGGTGGGGACTAGCTCCAGGGAGTCCTTCTGGACTTAGGGAACCAGAATCCGCCCCAGGCTGCCCAGACCACATCCGCCTCTCTTTCAAGTTTCATCTTGGCCTCTCTAGTCTTCTGTCTCCTGCTTCCTTCTGCAGCCAGATTTCTCAGCTTCTCTGTTCAGCTTGAAAACAGATATGGCCTTCCTGCCTTTCTTGAAATCACCCATCCTTGGGTGTGAGGCCAGCAGAGGTGATGGGGTCACGTCCTGGCTCAGCCTCAGGCTATCTGGGGCCCTGGGCAAATCCTTAGCCTTTTTTAGACCTTTCGTCCCAACTCAAGTCACTGAATAGAATCCACGAGAAACTGGAATTGATTAATAGGGTTTTATTTTAGTTCAGCCGAGCGGCGCCTCCCAAGCACATGTGAGTTCCTGGAAGAGAGCGCTGCTGAGCAGGAGCTCAGGGCTTTTAAAGGTTTTGGCAAAGCAAAATAAGTCATCATATTAACCAATACAATTACAGCACTTCATGGTAGCCAATTATTTTGTAATACACAGACATTAGTTTTGGCAGGAATCTATTATTTTAAAGTTCTTTGTCCTTTTAAAATGACCAATTATAGTTAGACACCTAAGATACTGCAGGGCAGTGACTAGGTGACTTTCACCTGCTGACCTTGTCTGGGCCAGGTCTTAGCAAAGGGGTGAGGTTGTTTAACAGAATCTTGAAAAACAGGTTAATCTTTAGGTCACAATGTTCATTATTGAGTTACATTCTTGGGATCTTTCCAGAGCCCAGTTGCTCAACCTTTTATTATTTACCAAAATGGGAGTGAGTGAGTGAAACAATGGTTGGTATTCTGGGTCCAGTTTGGCCCGAGGGGGTAGGGTCTCACACCTTGAAGACGGAAGATTTGTATCTGTCTCCAGAGCGCAGACGTGAAGTGCCAGTCACACGGCGGTGGGCTCCGCCAGACAGTGTCGCTGTTGTGAGGACAGTGGCACCAACACTGTCCCCTGAGCAGAGCGGGAGCCCCATCCAGATAGGACAGACCTGGATGAGAGGTGTCACTCTCTGATCCACCCTCACTGGGGGCCCTCGAGACTCAAAACAGATGTTGTGTGACCTCAGCCTGGACCACGAGCCCCACTTCCCTGACGTCGGAAGGGACCGTTGGAGGGGTAAACTGAGATAATGGCGGCTCAGTAAATATCGGTTTGTTTTCCACCACGATGTCTTGGCTACGGTAGGGTTTGGTAACTGTCCAATGAACGGGAGAGAAGAAAACATATAAAGGATACGTGGGGGGAATGAATAAGGCACTTCTAATTTACAGCACTCGATTCAGCATCTGGGACATTGCAGACATTACACATCACGATTATGAACTTTCTAAGGTTCAGGGTGAAGCATAGGGTCTGGTCAGGAGACGGAGACTGCAGGCTCTGAGGCTGGAGAGAAGGAATGAGAACAGCTGGGGGGGGGGGCGGCCCCTTGTTTGGACCCTCTTTTGCCCCAGGCCACCTCTCCTCCATCCCCAGCGGTAACTGACTTTACCGGTGTTCTAGTTTCTAATCTCGCTCTCGATCTCTCTCTCTCTTTTTTTTTTTTTGCAATTTGCAAAATGGTTTCTTTGGTTCCTGTGAAGGAAGCCACATGGTAGCTTTGCTGGGTTTCTGCCTATCTTTCCCTGGAAATCTTCAGGAAAACGATGTAGTTATAAATGTCATCCCCTATTAAGCAAAAGGGAGAATAAGAGACAGGAAAAGCGGCGTCGTGAACAGGGTGAGGCTGGGAGAGGATGGGAGGGAGAAGTCCATGAGTATGATCACAAGGAGAAGAAATGGGAGTCATTTAGCCAAATTACGTTTTAGCGAACAGTTACTTCCATTTACTTCGTAAAGGATCATTTTCATGAACTCTCGGCTATGAGAGTTTTTCCTTAGGATTTTACCATCCAGCCCTGGGGCCCGACGCCCCCAAGATCCCAGTCTAGGAACAAGGAGCCAACACCAGCAAGAATTCAGAGACCATTTAGTACAAAGCCAGAGCTGCTCAGAGGCACCTTCCCTTCAGGCTGTGTGTCTTGGCCAAGCTGAGGGTGGGGCCAGATTGTCCCAAATGCTTGGGAAGGAGTAGGAGACGGGTCAGAGTGACTCCTCAGTTTAGCCAACAGAGCATCTGCGGGGATCCCGGTGCTCCAGGGGCCCAGCCATGTTCGGAGGGCTTGGGACCTGATTAGTCACACCGGTGCATGCCAGACATCGCCCGCGGGGGCCTGGGGCTTCTGGCTCCATCCTGATCACCCAGGCAGCTGTAGGGAGACCTTATTCGCATCCCTTGGGGCACGTGGGCCCAGGTCCCCTGTCCCCATCCCTCCCTTCCTCGACCCACAAGGTCCTCCTGCCTCCCAGGGCCCTGGACAGCCTGGGGGCCCTGCCCGTGCACCATGTACAGAGCTAGGTTCCAGGGTGCGGGGTGACCAGGGCAGCTGCTGTCCAGACCCCGCGGGGTTTCCTGTCATAAAGGATGGGCTGACGTGAAAACAATAACTACATAAATAATCAGCCATGACATGATGAGGACCACGGGGTCCCACCTTGTTGAGGGAGCTTCCTGGAGGAAGGGACACTTCTATGCACAGACGTGACAGCCACATAGGAGTCAGCCAGGTGAGATGCCCCAGAGGATGCTCCTGGCGAAGGGAACAACACATGCAAAGGCTCAGAGGTTCAAGTGCAGAAGAAAGGCCTGTGAGGTTTGCCCACCTTGAAGGGGGAGCAGGGGGGACGAGGCAGGTGCAGAGACAGGTGCAGCCAGGCTGCCCTTGGCTTTAAGGCCAGGGAGGGACTTTGGGACACGTGCCATAGAACACCAAGACACAGCATTGAAGTATGCCTTTAGAGCGCCCTCTTGCGGCCGTGTGGAGATGGGGTGGTTGAGGGCAAGAGAGTGGAAGCCGCAGAATCGCAAAGTGCTGGGGAGCAGTGGAATACTATTCAGCTTTAAAACAGAATGAAATCTTGCCATTTGCAATGACATGGATGGAGCTAGAGAGCATAAGGCCAAACGAAATAAGTCAGTCAGAGAAAGACAAATACTATATGATTTCTTTCATATGTGGAATTTAAAAAACAAAACAAATGAGCAAAGTTAAAAAAAAAGGGGGGGGAGGGGGAGGCACACCAAGAAACAGACACCTAACTATATAGAACAAACGGATGTTACAGGAGGGGACGTGGGTGGGGGATGGGTTAAATAGGTGATGAGGATGAAGGAGTGCGCACATCATGATGAATATAATGAATGGATTGATTGATTAATTACTTTAAAAAAAAGAAAACATAATAAGATGGAAACCCGGTCAGACCGGAGCCTCGGGTGAGGACGCGCGCAGCGTGAAGAGGGCGTGGCTGGGCTCGCGGAGACCCACGTGTCCTTCCGGCGCCCCACGGGACCGTGCACGTCCCTGTCGCCTGTGGAGCAGGGTGCCCATGTGACCTGCTTTGGCTGAGAAACGAGAATAGAGGTGGAGAGAGAACCTTCCAGAAGGGAGCATTTAAAGGTTAGAGCTCAGTTCTTGTCCGTTCTTCCCAGTCACCGTGACGGATAGAGAAGCGCAGGGGGGCATACTGACACCCTAGGAAGGTGGCGCCCCATCGGCCTGGTCCCCGGGTGTCTGAGGTGAGCAGTGCCCTCCCCTGACCACAGCGACCTGTGACAGGAGTGAGGAATGACCTCTGTTGTTTTCAGAGAGGGAAGAGATTACCTCGTCATGCACCAGCTCGTCCTGACAGTCTTTGTCCTAAGCCCTAAAATTTCACATGTTGCCTTGACAGCCCTGAACCTCACAGGACCTCAGAGTCCTGACCCAGAGTTCCCTTGCTCTCCCAGATCCGACCCACCCAGTGACATCCCCTGTCAGCTGGACTCTGGCCCCCTCCAGTGAGGACTTTCTTCCGGAGGCCAATCACACCCTCCCTCAGGAACCAGAGGGCACATGACCCTCTGGTCACTGCAAAGCCTGCCTCCACAGCCCCTGCGGGTCCCCTGGCTCCCCAGGGAGTGTGGCCCTGACTGGAAGTAGGAAATGTGACTAGTACAACGGTCAGTTGCGTCTGTCCAGTGACAGGTGGTGTCTCATTGTGTCTGGGACGGGTGATCCCTCCCTCGACAGTGAAATGAACAATAAGTGATCACAGCACAGTCACACCAATGGGAACTCGGTTAGAGAAATCTGCACTTGTCTACAAATCAAAAATGAATAAAGAAAGGCATTAGTTACTATCTTTGCTGGTGAGAGGTCAGGGTCTTATATACAATTTGTGTATTCCAGGTGTTTTACAATAAGTATTCATTACTTATATTAAAAGAAAACTCACTGTCATTAAGGAGAACGGAGCCACCGAGGCCAGCCCTGCCCCGGGGCCGCGGGCGCCTGTCCCTCACCTCTGCCTCCCACTTACTAAGCCTCTGTCCTGGTCAATTAGCCCTTTATTATAGATCGTTTCATTCTCTAATTGTCCGCCCTGCATAATTTAGCACGGCGTACACTGTCTCGTTCCCAGACGGTTAATCTAGTGTCCCTTGGCCTGGGTTTCTCATCGCTCAGCGCAGCGGTGACAGAAAGGGAGAGCTTTCAGGGCCGCTCAGCGCCGCAATCCCTCGGGGCCCAGAATGAGAAGAGCTAATGCCAAGGGCCAGGCACTGTGCTGAGCACTCTGCGTACATTAACCCACTTAATTACTCCAAAATCCTGCAGTGGAGACGCTGTTGCTATACCCCATTTTACAGATGCAGATACTGTAGCTCAGAGAGGTTTGGAAACTCGTCCAAGGTCACCCAGCCCCAAAGTGGTGGAGCTGGGCCTTGAACCCAGTAGTCTGCTCCTCAGTTCCTGCTCTTGCTCCACTGAGTGGCAGATCTTTCTATGCCTAGGCCTGTGCCAGGGGCTTAGCCCCCAAAGACGGCACGGGGGCATCTCCCTGACAGCTGAGCAAGGATGCTGATCACACCCGTGGGGACAAGGCCGGTTACCGTGCGTCCAAGGCTCGCCCTGCAGCACACATGTAAGCACATGAGGGCGCGGAGCCCGCACAGCGTCCCGCATACCAGAGACGGTGGCAGTCCCCATGGTACAGAGGAGGAGCTGGGACAGTGAGCCCCTGAGCACCCCGAGTGTCCCCCCAAGTGGTGTCCACAGCTGTCATGTGAGCCCAGGATTCTGGGTTCAGTTGCTTTGTCAAATCCTTACGAGAATTGGATGTATCCCTGTAATGGTGCCCATTTTACTGAGGGGAAAACTAAGGAGGCTCAGAGAGGTTAAGTAACCTGCCCTCCATCTCGCAGGGAGGCAGTGGCGGAGCCCAGACCAGAAACCACAGTCATCCAGAGCCGGTAGCCTAACCACTTGGCCACACTGCCTCCCTCCACCATGTCGGGGGCTCAGGACCATTAACAGGGATGGAGCCCCCACTGTGAGGGTTTGGAGTCTGAGTACAGCGACATCCTCAGGGGAGGCCCCAGGAGAGACCCTGTCTTGAGAGCAGGGAGGGGAGAAAGAAGGAGGTTCCAGCAGGGATGGGAGGGGGGAGCCTGGACCCCAAGCAACTAATGAACCCCTGCCTGGTGGGGAGCTCTCTGCAGGGGCCCCTGTGACACAGGGCAGTGCTGCTTGACAGGGGCAGGGTCTCTCTGTGACTGCAGAGGCCTGTCAGGTGGATGGTGGCTGCCTGGGCTCAAGAAATTCACTGTCGGTCCTAAATCCTGCGCTAGTTTATGGCCCGGCGTAATTGTTCTAATTGCCATTATCATGGCCAATAACATTTTGTGACAGCCATAAACTCAGAACGTCTGAAGTGGGCCCTGGAGAAGGGAGCAGCTGAAGATGGCTTGGATGTGAATCAAAGGGAAGAAGGAGGGCTCAGGGTGGGGGCCGGCTGTGCGTGCTGGGGACAGAGCAGCTTCCCAGAGATTCGCTGAAAGCTACACCCACCGAAGATTAGAATCAAAGCGTGTTAAGCAACACTGGATAATGAAATGTTCAAACCATTGGAGATTATCAACGCGAGCTTCAGATCATTGTCACAATCATAAAGGAAGGGTTACACAACAAGACAGTCATGTATGAATGGGAGGCTCCTAGACCCCTGGACCAGGGAGCAGCATGGCAGCGACTCAGGGAGCGAGAGGCAGAAGTGGTGAGAGATGGAGCCCAGGGGAGAAACCACGTCATCTAAAAAGTCAGGAGACTGGAGCCTTCCATCCTGGAGGGGAGTCCTAAATGGTGTGATGGGTGAGCAGAGCAGGGCACAGTGTGGTACTGTAACTGACAGATGTGGGTGCAGGTGTAGGTGGGTAGGTGGGGGCTGAGAGGTGATAGGGAGGTAGGTGGGAAGATAGAGGATAGATAGAAGATGGATATATGATAGATAGATGATAGATAGTAAATAGATGAATAATGAGGATGATAGGTAAGTAATAGATCTATAGATTATAAAAAGATAGATAATAGTTGATAAATGATAATGAAGATGATAGATATAGATAATAGATGGATAGATAGATAATAAGTAGAGAAATAGATAAATTGATAGATAATAGGTAGATTGGTAGGTAGATGGATAATAGAAAAATTGGTAGATACTTAGTAGATAGATAGATAGATAGATAGATGATAGATAGATAGTCTGCCTGGGAATCCTGAGGGCTCTGGAACAAGCCCTCGGCGGCCCCAGGCCAGCAGGGAAGGCCAGGTCTGGCGCTTGGCCCCCTCGGCACCCAGGACTGGGCTCAGAGTCCAGGCACGGCAGACACTGTGGAAAACATGAACAGATGCATAAAGAACGAATTTCCAGGTGGGACAGGGCAGCTGAAATCCTCACCCTGGAACCCCTGGGCCCAGTTTCTCCTGCTGTGACAGGGGACAATGCCAGGTGGCCTACACAGGCCTCAGTGAGCCGGCAGAGACCTGGTACAGGTGGCTCTGAAGTGAGCCTTCTGTTTCGTCTCCACTGGTCCCTCGTCCTTTGCACCCAGGCAGGGGTGCCCGCAGGCCGTGGAGATGGGGGGCTGGGTGGGTCGAGGCAGGTCTGGGACCCGAAACAGAGCAACCGCATAGCTGAAAGGACTTGGGGCTCCCCCAGCAGGCTGTAGGGGGCCCTCAGGCACCCCTGAGCAGGGTGGGCCTGGAGACCAGCTCCCACACTTGAAGGAGCGCAGACCCTCGGGCTGTGTGTTAGAGGTGTGACTGGCTGAGCCTCCAGCCCTGCACTGGTCCAGGAAGGGCGCCTCCAGATGATTCTGGTGGAACTTGCCTGGGGCCACCTGGTATTGTCCCCTGTGTCCCCCCCCAGGTGTTCATCACCACCTGACATTGTCCCCTGTGTCCCCCCCAGGTGTTTATCACCACCTGGCATTGCCCCTTGTGTTCCCCCCAGGTGTTTATCACCACCTGGCATTGCCCCCTGTGTTCCTTCCCCCAGGTGCTCATAAGAGCCATGGCCTTTCAACTATACCCATCTCTGCCGTTAAACCCTGCGGTCCCGCCAAGGCTGTGTCTTGTCTCTGTGACCCCAGACCTTCCTACAGATCATGGCCCACAGTGAGCCCCAACTACCACTGAGCGAGTAACATGAATGAACGCATGAATGATCGCATGCATGAAGTCAAATGCAGCTCTTTGCAAACTATAAAAGGCTGAGCCCCAGTGCAGGATTCAGATCTGAAAGGTGGGCGGCGATGGGGGACGGAAGCAGGGCAGGGTGGAGAGCGAGGGTTAGCGGGAAAGCGACAGCCCCCCATCTCCATCAGGAGAGAGGCACCCCCATCTTCCCAGGCGCCCCTGTCTCTCCATCCTGCCACACGGCACACGGACCCTGGGTCTGGAAAGCCCCCCACACACCCGGTGCGCTGTCAGCCCTGGGCCGACGGGGCCTCTGACAGCGAGCGCCTCTCTCCCCGACAGACCCCGCGAGGCAGGCTCTGTGCTCTGTCATTTCCCCCCAAACACCTTCGTGAGGCACCAGGTGGTTATCATGAGCCCAGCCTCGGTCCTTTGCTGCGCTCTTCTGTAAGAGGCGGAGGACGGAGCTCCAGAAGACGAGGTGGGGGTGGCGGGTGGAATGGGGGAAAAACCAGGGTGACCGGGCTTGGAAATTTCAGCTCCATCTTTTGCAGGCAGACTGGATTAATGAATTGAACCCAATGAATTTTCCCATTAGAATAAGAGATCCGTCTCCCCCAAAGGCTTTACTTTGACAGTTGGCTTGAAGAGGTTTGACAGAACTATTTCTGCAGCACCTCAGATCAAGGAAGGAGGAAGAGTCATTCTATCATGAGAACTCTGTTAACCGCTCCACATAATTGTGAGGGAGGCAGGGAAGGTTTTCTGCCAAACCTGACGAATCTTTGGTTGTGGTTGTTTCCCACGGACGCCTCATATTTCGGGGGCCTGGGGAAGGTCATGTGCCAGAGGAATCACCGGATGTGGGGGGCACAGGTGTGGAGGCGGGGGCCCCAGCCCTGCACGGCCCTGGCGCCCGTTTCCCTTGGAGTCACGGTCAGCAGCAAGAGGTGAATGGGAAGGACATCCCTCCTCCTTCGAACGTACCCTTAAGAAGGTTACCAGAGTGAAAAACAAAAGATTCCAGTATTGCCTCCACTTCCTAATCTGTAAAAACAATGGGCTTGTTGGTGACTTTCACCTCCGGTGGGAGCTGCAGGGGCCATGGGCACAGCCTGGCATGTGGTGGGGTCCCCGGAAGCAGACGTCACCTCCCCACCCGCCCCACCCCACACACCCCTGGGAGTTTGCACAGATGCCCCTGGGCTGCTCCTCAGTGACAGCTGCCGGCCCCAGACCCAAACACTGTCATTTCTCTGTGTCTTCAGCAGTGACAAGAATGACACACAGCAGTTCCATCTCTCAAAACAGCATATGTGCAAATGCCAGGTGCCCTGCCTCCCCTCCAAGGGCGTGCGTGTGCACACACGTGTGTGTGCATGTATATGAGTGTGCAGGGTCCCATGGGGGAGGGCCGAACCCCCACAATGTCTCCAAGGTCTGTCTCTAAGAGAGAGTCCTCACAGCCCCTGGGACAGGGGACAGATGGACACAAGACGAGAGCTTCTCTAACAGCCTCCAGTGGTGATTCTGGTTCCTGTCTCCTCAGCCTCATGGGGGAAGGAATGCACTTTTTCATAAATCCTGTGCTCATCCCGCAAATCACACAATGGTAGTGCCCCGTATTTTGTGGTGAAAGTGTTCATTTGTACAACATCAATACTTACGTTATATCCTAGTGTTTGTGACTCTCTCTTAGTGTCTCTGAATTTTTCGGTTTCCTGGAAGCCCCCAACACTGGGAAGGAGCAGGGCTGCTCTGGACTCCAGGAGGCTGGTGCTGGGGGGCCCTGGGCGCAGGTGACGGCGCATCACCCAGCAGGTGTGCATCTGCCCGAGGCTGCGGGGCCCTGACGAGCCTGCCCGTGGACACGCTGGACGCGTGTGCGTGGGGCCTGGTCCTGGCACCTCCCTGCCTCCTGGGAGGAAGAGAGGGAGGGAAGGAGGGAAGGAGCAAGGGGGTGGGTCCATCTCCTCATGTGCCTTTCAAAGGGGTTGACCTTTAATTTCCCAGGCGTCTTGAGCGGCAAGTGGTGTGATCATTTTACAGATGAGGAAACCGGGGCACAGAGGGGTCCAACAATTCACACAAGGTCACAACGCTGGGGAAGGGGTGAGCACAGCGCGGGGCCCGCTGAGCGTGGAGCCAGGCTGCCTTCTCTGTAGACAGTAGAGCCGGCGCTTACACGGGAGCACCCTGGAGTTGGCCGGAACTGGGCCAGGTCCCGATGCTTCTGGTGACCGGCTCCAGGATCGTGGGCTCTGCCCCCTGTGCCTGTGTCCCCACCCACACAGTTCCCCATCATCCTACAGTCCTCACCCACCCGGTATTTCTTCCCCCATCATGCTCCTCGCCGTGTGGCCCTGAGGGGTCACGAGCGACAGGCAGGACTGTCCACGTGGGGTCACACGGGGGCAGGCACCAGACACTGGCTGCGTTAGGGACGTGTGAAGCATGGAGCCCTGTTGCATAGAGCAGGGCCCACAAGTGGGGGTGGCCACGGGCCCTGCACAACCACAAGGGGCTACCAGGGAGGAGATCAGAGGGATGACGGTCTGGGGCCAGCTGGGGCCTGGGGGCCTCACTCTGTCCAGCAAGGAAGGCCTGCTACACGCACGCCCAGTCTGCACTCCTCCTTCCAGGAGCGGGAGGCGTCGATGTGAGCGCCGCGTTGCAGGTGCTCAAGAAGAGCGTGTTGAATGAATGAATAAATGAATGAATGCATATCTTCCCCACTGGCAGTGTGGTCCCACCCCGAGCCTGGCACGCGACGGGCCCAGAGGAGATGTTTGTTGAAGGATGAGTCAGGGTCACCTGAAGCGTCCTAGAGATGGTCTTCAGTCTTGAGGAGGACGGCTGGAAGCAGGAATTAGAGCCGTGATCAAGGGCAGGGCCTAGAGCCCCCACAATGCAGTGGGCCGGTCCAGGGAGGCGGCTCCTCTGTGCAGTTCACAGCATGGCCTCTGCCTCCTCCTCCTCTCCTTGGACAGAGTGGGAAACTGAGACTCAGAGTGGTGCCCGGGCATGTATGTGCCAAAGCTGGGGTCCGAAACCCCACCGGTTTGCCTCAAAGCACCTGTTTGCTGCAGCTTCAGGTCTTGGTCCTTGGTCTGAGACGCTGTCGGTGTCTCCCTGTGACATTAGCTCTTGCCATAGCCCCGCGAGTCCCCTGAAGGGAAAAAACACGAAACATCCACTGCCTGGTGTCCAGAGGCTCTGGAACCTTCCTAGTGCAATCGACATGGGCACATTTACAGAGAGCCGCACAGTGGTGGTGACTGGCCACGTGTCCGTCTCTGTGTCCACGGAGCCAAGGTTCCCTGGGACGTCCAGCCCGGGACGAGACCCCTCGCTCCCACTCCTGCTCCCGGGACACAGGCTGAGCAGGTACAGAGACCCCCTACAGTGCCTCACACCCGCAGGGCCCTGAGCAGCCTCGGAAGACCCAGGCCCGGCTGGGGAAGACAACCACCCTACAATGGCCCTGCGCTGGGGACCCTCTGGCTGGAGCTGGATTTCCTGCACCTGAAGGTCTGTCTGAGGGGCCTCTACGAAAACGGCCACTTGAGGAAAGAGCCCTCACTTTGGAGGGAAAGGGGGAGTGACTTGACCCGAAGTGTCCTGGGGTCCTGGGGGAGGGGAGCAGATGGCCTCGGAAGGAATGTGCATATATGAAGCTATGATTATGTGCCGGCTCTGGGCCCAGTGCTTGGCCTCTCTCCCTCCCTGAGTCCTCAGATCCCCCCGGGACAGGCGGCTACTGACCCGTTTTATACATGGGGAGACAGGCCAAGAGACGCAAGTGAACTGCCCCAGGTCCCATCACTGGGACTTGAACCATGTGCCATGTGGTGACTCCTGCCAGTGCCATCAATGGTCTCCCGGGCTCTCTCCTGCTGGGTCTGCTGAGGGACAGGAAGCCTAGTGTCAGCATCCTCAAGCTCCGTCCCCGGGAGACCGTGCAAATGTCCCCAGGACTGCGCGGGGTCATGCACTTACTTCACAGGCATTGATTTCTTGCCACCTGCTCTGGGCAGACGCCAGCAGAACTCACAGTGATGGCCCTAGCCCTCAGGGATCTCACGGTCCAGGTGGGAGGCAGACACACAGACAAACACCGGACCTGAACGTGGTTCTGCTCCAGGCTGCAGGTAGGCATGGCCCACAGCCCAGATGCAGTGGGGGAGATCCTGGTGGCTTCCTGGAGGAAGTGCTATTAGGAATTTTCCAGGCAGAGAGGAGGGAAGCGGCCTCTCTAGGCGGAAGGGGCAAATTTTGCAGTCTTGGAAGACAGACAGAGGGAGGAGCTCTGGGGAAATGGATGAAGTTCAGTCTGAGGAGAGAGGAGAGCTGGGCAGGGGCGGGTCAGGGAGGATGCCCTGGGAAGGCATCCTCCTGCGACCCAGGGATCAGGGTCATGTCGGGGACAGAGGGACAGGGCCAGAGTTGATGGAGCCAAATGAGGAACTCCTTTCGTCTGTGGGAGGTTTGAGTGTCAGAAGTGGGTTCAATCCTGGCTCTCCCACTCACTAACTGTGTGGCATCAGGCAAGTGGCTTGACCTCTCTGAGCCTCAGTTTCTCATCCATAATATAAGGTTAAGATGTTATTGGGGCGCCTGGGTGGCTCAGTCAGTTAAGCATCGGCTTTGGCTCAGGTCATGATCTCATGGTTAGTGGGTTCAAGCCCCGCATCAAGCTCTGTGCTGACAGCTCGGAGCCTGGAGCCTGCTTCAGATTCTGTGTCTCCCTCTCTCTCTGGCCTTCTCCTGCTTGCACTGTCTCTCTCTGTCTCTCAAAAATAAACAAAAAACATTAAAAATTTTTTAAAAAAAGATATTAACCTCATCTCACTGTTCTGAGGGTCAAATGAGGTGGTGCATGTGAAATGCTGGGCACAGGGCAGATACTCAGTGACTAGCACCGGATGGGAGAGGCCCAGGGGTACGGGGTGGGCCGGGTTCCCTGGGGGGACAGGTCCCCCGCAGTCTCTCTCTCCCATCAGTTGGGAGTGCTGCAGAAGTGTGAAGGAAGCCTTTCTAGAAGGGGGCATCCTAAAGCATCAACCTCAGGGAACTACTCTGGATCTGCCCAATCTTGTCTGCCAAGTGGTTTCCAGAAGGTTCTAGACTGTCTCATTTGCATAAATCTAAGTATCAAGGCAATAGGACTTAACATCAGGCACTTACCCAGAGAAGAAAATAAAGGTGTGATGCGCTCAGCCAGGTTTGAGATGAAGTGGGCCCCTCAGGACGGCGGCAGGGGTCAGGCCCACAGGTAGGGCCCAGGGATTTAGCCCAGGCTGAGGGGGGCTCTTTGTTTTAGAGCAGAGGTTCTGTTCCTGGCTCTTCCTACATGCACCTGCTGTGTGACCTTGGCAGGGTCACCTCACCTCCTTGAACCTCAGGGTCCTCACCTAAGAAAGAAGGAATAGAAAATGTCCTCTCGGGAGAGGGGGCATTCAAAGAAATAGGACAGGACAGAGCCCAGTGCTGAGCCACCCGTGACCCCTTGGGGTCAGCCCCACCGCCTGAATTTCTGGCTTTGGGCACGGAGGGCCCTCATCCCACAGAGAAAGACCGAGGCGCCTCCCCAGTGGTCCCCCAGACCAAGGCCAGACCAGGTGAAGAAAGGAGGGCTGGAGACACAGAGCCACACGCAGATGTGTCCCCAAACCCAGCTGCCTGCCCACCTCCCACCAGCCTGCATGTCCCCGCCTAATATCTGGCCACAGGTCTTCTGTGGGTCAAGTAAGATACAGCAAAGGAAGCGCTGACCTGAGAGCCGGGTACCAGCTGTTCCCAGCGGTCTGCGTTCTTTTGGAAACCCTTGCCTTTGGGAAAGAATCAGAAGGCCCTGAGTTCAAGTCCAGGTTTACTGCTTACTTGCTTAACATCCCTGAGCCTTGGGTTTCTCATCAGTGAAATGGGGAAAGCACAGCCTCGCTGGTGGGTTGGAACCAGGGGAAGCACTGGAGGTGGAGGGGATGAAGCAGACCCTGCAGGGCCAAGTCCAGCACCGCTCTGCCCTGGGACAACTGCCAACTGCGAGTTCTGTCCCCTCCCCGGCTCCTCCGCCCCACCCCCTCTTTTGTCTCCACATGGGTCTCCTTGGGGTGGAATGATGGGCAGGGGAGACACGCAGGGTTCAAGTCCTGGTCACGGCCCCAGCCCAGTGCTTGATGCCTCAGTTCCTGCAAAGCATGGCCCAGGCTCTGGGGACCCTGCTAGTGATGGGGAGCTCACCACCCCCCCACACACAAGGGATGGAGAAACCCCGAGCTGACAGGAGAGGACGGACGAGGTGGGGAGCCCCGTCCTGCTACAGCTCCAGACACCGGCCCCGCAGGGCAGCCCAGGGCTGCCGCCTCCAGACAGGTGCCCTCAGCTCTGCAGCAGTGGCGGGGGGTGGGGGGGGGCGGTGTGTTCCCGGAACCTCCAGACATGGGAGACGGGGAATCTGTGTGTTAGAGACACAGACATAAAAGATGAATAAAAGTAATAAAGAAAAAATCAATCTAAAATCTCCTGGGAAAGAATGGGACCCATTTATCAACATTTTTCTGAACCATTTGGAAAACCCACGCTGTGAGCACAGTGGCTCTTTAACTGTGGGTTTGGGGAAGGTGGGGGGCAGAGCCATTAGCCATGGCCTGCAGGGCAGAGCCTGGAGACTGGGGACCTCCACCCCAGCTGTGATGTCCACGGGGCAGCGGGTGACAACACAAAGGAAGGCCCTGCTCTGGGAGCTGCCTCCAGCCCTGCCCAAGTTTGCTGTGTGGCCGTGAGAAATCTCACTCTCTCTCTGGGCCTCTCTCTTCCTTGCCCCTTAGATGTGTGTCCGTTAGGGGCAAGGCAGGAGTGGAGAAGACATTGGACAAAAAAGCAGGAGGAAACCTCTTATACCTGGAAGGTCAGAAGGGAAAGACCACAGAGGCATGACCTAGGTGACCACTACCTTCCCCCCAAACCTGGCTCCTGGGTCAAGACTACACTGAGGCGTCACCTCTACAAGGAGCCCCAAGGTCACTCTCAACCCCTGTCACCCCCTCCAGGTTTTTTTGTCCCTTCAAGTCTCTACCCAGCCTCAGAAACCACTTTTGGGCCCTGAATACACCGCCTGCCCTCCTGCCGCAGGGCCTTTGCACATGCCGTCTCTGCAGCCTTCCCTGCAGCCTAGAGCACCCCTCCTCCTCATGTGTTCACAGATTCCCCTCCCCACCCCTCAGATCTCAATGCAAGTGCCCCCTCCTCACCTTCCTGACAAGGTCAGGACCTGGGAACCTTGTCAGCTCACTGCTCACAGGGTCGCTTGCTGGTCGATGGGTGAGTGTCTGTGCCCCCCACTGGCTGTGAGCTCTGGGCCAGGGAGTGTCATCTTCGGGCGTCCCAGCCACAGCCCCCAGAACACCTGGTCCCCAGCCCAGCGCACTCTGCACCTCCATGGCCTTTGCCCCCCTGTCCCCTCTCCTGGTGTGCCCCTCCCCTGCCCCTGCAACTCAAGTTCCCTCCCAGGCTCAGCTCCCCTGTCACCTCCTCCAGGAGGCCCTCTCTGGTTCCCTATGGTGCCAGCACTGCTTGTCCCTCCTCCATCCCCAGAACACCCAGTGTCTGTCCCCTGACAGGGCATGTTTCAGAGTCACCACTGGGCCTGAGCCACTGGAGGTGGCTGGAGGCTTTCTTCTTCTCCCCTGACGCCAGCACTCAGCCTGGCCCACAGCAGCTCGCACAGTGGGCGGGATGGATGGGGGGGTGGAGAGCATGGGCGACCACCAGTCCTGGCCCCCATTTACCCCGGAGCTGATGGCTTACGGTGATGTTTCACTTCACCCTCTCTACCCACCTAGTACTGCGCACGGACGTGCACCCATATTCCAGATGGGACATGAGGCTCAGGAGGTTGGGTCACTCGCCCAAGGTCCTGCAGCAAGAAAACCGGGGAGGAGAGCCCTTCCTCCTGCCTCCATTCCATGCCTCCAGCCCTGCTCCCGGGCTGAGCCCACGCATCATGGCCACGTCCAGTCCCCGCCGATCCTGCCACTCCTGGGGACCCACGACGGCCGCTTTGGCTGAAAGCCAGGATTACAAACAGGCAGGCTCAGTGCTGGAGCCACGAAGAAGGACCTGCCTTTTCCCAGTGCACATGCAGGGACAGTGTGTCTGCGGGGAGGGTCCCTGCCCGTGTGACAGGGACATCCACAGGAGACCCCTGGCCCTGCCCATGGACACTCTCCATGCCCATCGCAGCGGAGGCCCCGCCCTCCCCTTGCCTGGGGCAGGCAGCACCACTCCCCCCTGCCCCCCTGCCCACAAGACACCTGCAGGTCCCTCTCCTCTGCCCCGGGAGCATCGCAGATTGATCGTGGGGACTTGGGCTATAAAGTTAAGACCATCTGTGTCTCTCTAATGAGCAGAGACCACGGGGTCATTCAAATCCTGGAGATTCTAAAAACGGGAGGAAAAATCTCAGACAAAAAACAGAGGGAATAAAGAGGAAATAGGATGTGCCAGAAAATTAATCTGCTGCTCAGACATGAAAGAAACACGTTCGATTATTTTTTATTGCATTTCATTTGAATGTACACGTCGTACTTAGCTGCCTGCAAGCCTCAGATTACCCAGAGAGAAAGTGCAGGGAAAGAAGAGACTAAAAACACAGATAACAAAACAAAACAAAAAAGTCTTGAAATTGGAACCACTCAGAGAGATAAAAGCTGGACTTGAGACAAAAGCAGCCACTTGGCAGCAAGGACCCCTCAGCACTGACACCGGGTCCCTGCGGTCACGTGGCCCCGTGCCAGCTGCCCACCAGCCCTGCAGTCCTGATCACCGGCATCAGGGAAAGTTCCAGATCAGGGTCAGGAGACCCAGGCTGTCACCCTGCACCTGCTCCTACCTGGTGTGTGACTTTGGGCAGGTCCCAGCCCCTCTCTGAGCCTCACTTCCCAGGGGAGAAATGAAATGTCTTACGAGATGCCCTTAAAGAATTTGGGGAGTGCAGAGCACGGGGGGGGGGGTCACACAAGAGCCAGTGCAGGAAGGAGGAATCCCCTGCAGCCCCCCCAGGGGCCATGATCCTCTCAGCAGAGCCCTTCAGTGCCTCTGTGCCAAAGGGCACCTGATGAATCATGGGGGCCACGATGGGGGCAGTGAGAGAGGGAGCAAAGGGCATCTGGGGCCCCCCACTTCCCTTCCAGAACATTCTATCGCCCCCTGCAGGCCAGCCCCTGTGCTCTCCGCCCCTCCCCCATCCAAACTGCACCCAGGGAAGACCCTGAATCCCCCTCTCACTGCAGAGCGATTGGCTGAGGACGGGGACAGCAGGTGCCCAGTGCTTCCGGCAGCGCCTTTGTTTCCTGAGAAATGAGCTCTAAGGGTCTCGGCAGCAAAGAGAGAGAAGATCCTGCTGGAAGGGGTCCCGCCGCCTCCCAGTCGCGATCCTGCCCACACGCAAGGCCAGGAAACCGGGAGGATGCAAAGGTCTCCGGACGGACCGTTAGCCTCACGTTCAGCTGGGGTGGGGGGTGGGACAGCGAGAGGGGCCAGCGCCCAGTAATAGCGCACGGTGGGGGACAGCTCAGACACCCCTGGAACCCTGACACCGCAGTGTGGCTGGTCGGCTGCCCAGCCTGGCAGGAAGGCTCTGGGGACCCAGCCCTGCGCCCTGGAGGGGCTGGCGGCCGGGCTGAGACCCCACTGCAGCAGAGGCTTGGAGAGAAACACACTGCTGTCCACTCGTATTGTCATTCAGTGTTACCTGCTGAATGTCAGTGTCCCTCCAGAAATTCACAGGTTAACACGCTACCTCCTAATGTGATGGCATGAGGAGGTGGGGACTTCCAGCGTGATGGGGTCAGAGGCGTGGAGCCCTGTAAACGGGATCAGTGCCCTTGTAAAAGCCACCAGAGTCCTGTCACTTCTTGTAGCAATAAGTCCAAAGCAGGAAGTGAGGAGGGACCCCACCAGGACGTGACCACGCTGACCCCCTGATGCCAGACTCTCTGAGTCCAGCATGACAGACATTTATAACCCACCCAGTCTACGGTATTGGTAACAGCAGCCCCGACAGACTAAGGCATTCAGCAAATATTGCCTGAGCGTCTATAAAGGGTCACTTATTGAGCACCTGCTGTGTGCCCAGTGTGCCCAGCACCTTGCTGAGTCAGGTTCTATCCCTGTTTTGGGGGAGGCACCTCTGCCCTCCCTCATGCCCTGCCCTTCCTGGAGGTGGCCCGCCAGGCCAGGGGTCTCCAGGTGCGGACTACAGCCACACACACTTGTCCGGAGAGGCCCAGCAGGAGGCCCAGTGGGGGCTGACCTTCCAGGAACCCCCAGGCCCTGGGGGAACCCTGGGGCCCTCTGCTGATCTTCCCCATCATTCTCTCTACTTCACAGGTCAGGGCCCCGACCTGATTTCACCGTCGCTGCAGGAGCATGGCCACGAGCAGCCTGGGCTCCGTCTCCTTCCCCACACATAGTGGCCCCGCGGCCCCGGACAAGGAATCTGCACCTCAGTTTCCCCATCGGTGAGGCAGGGCTAACAATCGGGTGTCCCTCACAGAGGGGGTAAAAGGACTAAGCGGGTCAGCACTGCCAGGGCCTCGCAGGGCAGGAGCTCCCAGGCTGCCAGGGTCTCGGCCACACTCCCACCGGAGACCAGGGCTCCTTGTATTCCCCGGGGGGGCCACCAGCACGTGGAGGCTGACGCTGGACAGGCCCCATGCTCCGGCAGAGCCTCTTGTCCCTGACTGGCAGCCCAGGGGACCCGGGAGAGGGGCGGGGGCAAACAGCCACAGGCTCCTTGAACCCGCCGCAGTGGGCGGAGGGGAGCTCCTAATATTTACAACACAGTTACAAAAACAACACAGCATTCGAAGTGGAAAAAAAATCACTACATTTCAGAGAACCACAACTTCATCTAAAGGAAAAAGAAGACAGCACTAAAACATCATTTTTCAGAGACAAAATCATGTTTCCTTCACATTCCCCGATGCGCATGGCAGTCTTCGGACTGCAGAGATGTGAGCTTCCCTGCAGGATGGTCCAAGCTGGTAAGATGGTGGCCCTGAAAGTGAAGTCTGGGCTGTGCTCCCCGGGAGAGGGCTACCTGAGGAGGGAGGAGCTCACACACGCTCCAGGGGGACCTGCTTCAGCTCCGGGTCTCCGTTCTGTGCCTGGACATGCACTGACTGAGGGGTCACATGGGCCGGCGTCCCAGCGTCGGGCTTCAGGGGCGCCCGACAGGCCTGTGCTCCAGTCACAGCTGCGTCACTTAGCAGCCGAGTGAGCGTGGGCACGAAACACGACCACTCTGAGCCTCAGTTTACTCATCTGTAAAATGACCACCGTAACAGTGCCCACACCACAGTGCCCGTGGGAGAGTATGAAGTGAGGCCTCGCCTGCAAGGCCCTGAGCCAGGGCCTGGCGGACGCTGGATGGGCCAAACACGCCAGCGGTCCATCCTGCACTTGCTTCAAGTTGTTTTATTAATTATATTTTTGTATTTCTAAAAAGTGGCATGTGTCTCATAATAAAAGAGTATATATATGTATATGTATATGTATATTCATGCCTGTTTGATTATACTAATAACACATTATTATTAAATTGATGGTGGACCTCTAAACCCGGAGCATCTGAGACCTGGGGAGGTGTGATTAGGGAAGGCCTGCATTCCTGTGTGGGGCACACGCGTGGACAGACTTGGGGGAACGGGAAGTCTGTGTTGCACCTGCCCTTCCCAGGCAAACCCAGGTCCGGGCCAGAGATGAACGGAAGCTTGTCATGGCTCCTCTGTTTGGTCCTCGAGCAGGAGAGAGCTGTCTGCCTGCCCTTCTGTGGCAGCGGGAAATCCCACGTGCCAACTCCCGTGTCCCGCCAGGATGCAGCTGCAGGGTCCGGACTTAACCTTCCTCCCTGAAGAGACTGACCAACCAACCAAACAAAAATCTGAAGCAAGAGTTTTGAAGAGCTTCAGACAATGAGGAATAGCGATCCCTGAGAGGCAGGAAATGAGTAGGGTGAGCCCATGATCGCCCCAGTTTACACGAGAGCCCCCAGCACAGGGAGGGTGGACTCGGGCAGAGCCGCGGGTACCCTGGGTTGCAGAGATGGGCTCTGGGTCCCTGGAGAACAAGGTGACTAGAGCTCACGGGACAGACTACCGCGGAGGGGAGAGCCCCCAGGGGGCCCTGCAACGTGCGGAAGATCCTCCCTGAGTATTCAGCCCAGTATAATCAGCAGGCATGTGTAAAGAGAGCACTTGAGTCCTGGGAAAGAATCGTGTGACAAGACCGGAGAGAAAGGTGCCCGGGACTTACACTAGCCCGGGAAGATGGCTGCTCCCACCGTCTAGGCTGGGAGATAGATTGACTCGCAGAGCACTGGCTAGCCAACTCAGAAGAGTCTCATCTCAGTAGTGGGGGAAATTAGCCCTCAGCTGAACACTGCTCTGGTCCCACCAAATGATGCTTAAAAGCAAGATCCAAAAGGATCAAATTCTTTTTTGGCAACTCAAGTAGGTCCCAGAACAAAGCTCAAGGTTATGTATAAGGATACAAAAATATCTACCATCCTACAAGGATGTCTGGTATCCAATTAGAGATGACAAGGCATGCAAAGTAGGAATGTATGACCCATAATGAGGGAAAATTTGAGTAATTAAATCAACCCTGAACTGACAGAAATGTTAGAATGTGCAGACAAGACAATAAACCAGTCAGTCTCACTATATTCTATATGTTCAAAAAGTTATGTAAAGACATGGAAAATATACTCTAAAAGAGACAATCAAAATTCTAGAGATGAGAACTACAATGAGATGAAAAGTTAGCCAGATGAGATTAATAGATTAGAAATTGCAAAGAAAAGATTGGCGAACTTGAAGACATAGCAATAGAAACTATCCAAAGTGAAACACAAAGAAAAAATTTATAAAAATAAAATGAGCACCCATGAGCTGTGAGACAACTACAAGGAAACTGATACAGATGCGATCTGAGTCCCCAGAGGAGAAAAGAGAAAGGGAGTGAGGGCAGAAAAATGCTTGAAAAAATAATTTTTCTTTTCTTTCTTTTCTTAAAATTTTTAATGTTTATTTATTTATTGAGAGGGAGAGAGAGACTGAGTGTGAGCCGGGGAAGGGCAGAGAGAGAAAGAGACACAGAATCCAAAGCAGGCTTCAGGCTCCAAGCTGTCAGCATAGAGCCTGATGCGGGGCTCGAACCCATGAACGGTGAGATCATGACCCAAGCTGAAGTCGATGCTTAACCCACTGAGCCACCCAGGAGCCCCAGTTTTTCTAAATGTGATAAAATCTTTATACCCAGAGATAAAGAATCTCAACAGATGCCAAACACAAGAAACAAGAAGAAAAACATACCAGAATCAAATTTCTGATAGAGAAGTTCTTAAAAGTCAACAGAGAAGAAAGAAACATTTAACTTCAAAGAAACAAAGATAACAGTGGCATTGGATTTCTCTTGAGAAACAATGAGAGCAAGACGGAGTAGAACATCCTTTAGGTACTGAAAGGAAAAAAATAATCTGTGAACCTATAATTCTTTAAGGAGAGAAAATGCCTTTCAAAATGAAAGTGAAATAAAAACTTTTGCAGACATATAAAGATCTTAAAGAAACATTAAAGATAGACCTTCAGGCAGAAGGAAGATGATATCAGATGAAAATATGTATCTACACAAAGGAATAAAGAGCACCAGAAATGTAAGACTTTTTTAATATTTAAATTTCTTTAAAAGATAATTTAAATACACACACACATGCACACACGAATGATAAATCTATCATTCTATAGTCAGTGAAAATGTATTTGAAAACACAGTACCATTTACAGTACCCCCGAAAATTGCAATACTTAAGTACAAATCTAATAAAATATACAGCATCTGTATGCCAAAAATGCCCCAAAAAAGCCCCAAAATGCTGTTGAAAGATATTTTAGAAAGACCTAAATAAATGGAAACTCATACTATGTTCATGGATTGGAAGACTCAACAGAGTAAAGAGGTCAATATACCCCAAAGAGATCTATTAATTTTTAATGTAATGCCAATCAAAACTCAAACAGAATTTTCTTGTATATATAGAGAAGTTGACTCTAAAATTTATATGAAAAGGTAAATGAACTGGAATAAACAACTTTGAAAATGAAGAAGAATGTTGGAGGAAACACATACCTTGATTTTAAGACTATAAAGCTACATTAACCAAGACAGTGTGGCACAGCAAGAGACAGACATGTGAATTAATGGAACAAAATGGTCCAGAAATAAGCTCCTGTAAATACAACCATTTCATATATGACCAAAATGCAAAAGTAATTCAATGCTGGAAGGGGTCTTTTTAACAAATGGTGCCGTGACAATTGGTCATCCATATCCTCCCCCCAAATAAATAAGTAAAAATGTAAGTAAATAAATAAATAACATAAAACCAAAAACAGAAAATCCTTGATGTAAACCTCACACTTTACACAAGATTACCTAAAAAATAATGTAGATCATTTGGATAAAGATAGAAAAAGAGGGGGTGCCTGGGTGACTCAGTGAGTTAAGATTCTGACTTCTGCTCAGGTCATGATCTCACGGTTTGTGGGTTTGAACCCCCGTTGGGCTCTGTGCTGACCACTCAGAGCCTGGAGCCTGCTTCAGATTCTGTGTCTCCCTCTTTCTTTGCCCCTCCCCAACTCATGCTCACTCTCTCTCTCTCTCTCTCTCTCTCTTAAAAATAAATAAAGATTTAAAAAAATAAAAAGAAAAGATAGAAAGCATATGTAAAACTAAAATTTTTTTTGAATAAAATATTTATGACCTGGGTTCAGATGAAGAATTATTATTACAAATGACACCAGAAGCAAAATCCATAAAAGGCAAAACTTACACATTGGAATTCATCAAAATTAAAACCATTTTCTCTTCAAAATATTTCATTAAGAGGACGACAAGACCAACTACAAAACAGGAGACAATATTTGCAAACCACACATCCAACGAAGGGTAGTGTCTAGACTGTATAAAGAATATATAAAGATCTATAAACTCAACAGTAAAATGAACAACCTAATTAAAAATGGGCAAGACATGAAGAGACATTTTTATCAAAGAGCACAGATAGATGGCAAATAGGTGTGTGGAAAGATGCTCAACATGATGAGCCATTGGAAGTATGCAAATTACAAGGACAAGGCAGCACCCGCACCCACATGCCTATCCGAATGGCTGAGAGAAAAGCCCGATGCCAGCAAGGAAGGAGATGAACCCCGGAACCTTTGTGTATTGCTGGTGAAAATGCAAACTAGGACAGCCACTCTGGAAAACGGATTGACAGCTTCTTCCAAAGTCCCGAAAAATGTGGAAATTAGATGACATCTTCCCTAATAACCCACGGGTCAAAGAAGGAATTGGTAAGGAAATCCAACAGTATTTTAAGGTGACTGAAAATACAACATATCAAAATTGGGGGGGATGCTAGTGAGAGAGGAACTATAACACTACACATCTGTGTTTGAAAGAAAAAAGCTTGCAAAGAAATTTCCATATTAAGAAACTTTTAAATTTTTTAAACATTTTTGGGAAGTTTATTTATTTTGAGAGACAGAGGGAGTGCGAGTGGGAGAGGGGCAGAGAAGGTGAGAGCGCCTTCCAGCCCTGTCAGCGTGAGCCCAACGCAGGGCTCGATCTCACAAACCGTGAGCTCATGACCTCAGCTGAAATAGTCAGATGCTTTTTTAAAACTTTTTAAAAAACTTTTCTATCTTTATTTATTTCTGAGAGAGAGACAGAGCATGAATGGGGGAGGGGCGGAGAGAGGAGGAGACACAGAATCTGAAGCAGGCTCTAGGCTCTGAGCTGTCAGCACAGAGCCTGATGCGGGGCTCGAACCCACGAACTGTGATATCATGACCTGAGCTGAAGTTGGACGCTTAACCGACTGAGCCACCCACATGCCCCAAGAAACTTTTTTTTTTTTAAGCAATTAAACCCAAACTAGCAGAAGAAAGGAAGTAATAAGGAACAGAGAAAAAATTTACAAAATAGAAATCAGAAAAAGGCTATGGGAACTCAAAACCAAAAACTTCTTCTTTCAGTCAGTGTAACTCACCATATTAAATAACCCAAAAAGAAAAACCACATGGTCATCACAATAGATGCCAAAGATACGTTTGACAAAATCCAACATTCATCTATTATATGAACGATCAGCAAACTCAGAACATAAGGGAACTGTCAGTCTGACCAAGGGCGTTCATGAAACACCTACTGCTAACAGCATTCTTTTTTTTTTTTTTTAAGTTTCTTTATTTTGAGAGAGAGAGAGAGCTCGAGAGCACATGAGACAGTGGCAGGGTGGGAGGCAGAGAGAAAACGAGAGAGAGAGAGAATCTGCACTGACAGCGTGGAGCCCCACACGGGGCTCGATCTCATGAACCACTAAGAGCATTCTTTTTTTTAAATTTTTTTAATGTTTTATTTATTTTTTATACAGAGCACAAGAGAGGAGGGCCAGAGAGAGAAGAAGACACAGAACCGGAAGCAGGCTCCAGGCTCTGAGCTAGCTGTCAGCACAGAGCCTGACGCGGGGCTCAAACCCACGAACCTGAGATCTGACCTGAGCCGAAGTTGGAGGCTTAACCGACTGAGCCTCCCAGGCGCCCCCGAAGAGCTTTCTTAATAGAGAAATACTATTAAGATCAGGAACAAGACCAAAATACCTGCGCTCACCTCTTCTATACACATTTTTATGGGGGTTCTAGCTGGTATGATATTTCAAGAGAAGAAATAAAGGCAAAGGACTGGGAGGGAGAAAGTAAAACTGTCTTTATTCATAGATGTCATGATTGCCTATGTAGAAAATATAATGCAATCTGCAATAAAAGCTGCTAGAACAAGTAAGTGAGTTTAGCGAGGTTGTAAAATAAAACATCAATATATGAAAATCAATTGCATTTCTATATACTAGCAATGAAAACCAGAAATAAGAATTTTAAAACCCCATTTACAAGAGCATCAAAAATGTGAAATACTTAGGAATAAATCTGACAAGAGAGGCGCTGAACCCAAACTCTGAAAAGTTCCAGACACTGCTGACAGAAATTGAAGAGGCCCTAGGTACAGTCTTCGTTGGAAGATGTCAGTTCTCCGTGGACGGATCCAGGTGTGATCATTGGTGAAATCCCAACAGCCTTTGTAATAGAAATTGGAAAACTGATTCTAACATATAAACATGCAAAGACCTAGAATGGCCAAGAAGAAGAAAAAAATAAAATAGAGGACTGACACTACCCAACTTGAAGATTTATTGTAAGGCTTCAGAAAATAAGATAATGTGATGTTGGTAGAGAGACAAATTTTTCAGTGACACAGAAGTCTAGACATCAACCCGTACATAGATGGACAGCTGATTTTTGACACAGGGCAAAGATTTGGTGTAAAAAGGATGGTCTTTTCACCAATGATGCTGAAACACTGGGATGTCCATGAGAAAAACAACAAACTCATTGATTCCTACCTTGCACCATCTACAAAAACTAAATATTCATGATAGACCTAAATCCAAAACCTATAGCTATAAAAACTTCTAGAAAAAGTGCAGGAGAAAATATTTATGACCTGGAGTTTGGTAAAAACCCCTTGGGTGCACCAAAAGGAGAAATTGACAAATCAGACACCATTGAAATTTAAAAATTCTTGGGGCTCCTGGGTGGCTCAGTCAGTTCAGTGTCCGGCTTCAGCTCAGGTCATGATCTCATGGTTCGTAGGTTCGAGTCCCGTGTCGGGCTCTGTGCTGACAGCTAGCGCAAAGCCTGGAGCCTGTCTTTGGATTCTGTGTCTCCCTCTCTCTCTGACAGTCCCCTGCTCACACTGTCTCTCTGTCTCTCAAAAATAAATAAATAAATAAAAGAAGTTTAAAAATTCTGCTCTTCAAAATAATAACATAATAATCATAATAATAATAATAAAGAGTGTAAAGACAGGTCAGAAACTAGGAGAACATAGTTGCAAACCATACATTTAATAAAGGACTTGTATACAAAAATATGCAAAAATTCACCTAATTAGAATGGTTAAAGGTTAAATGACTGACCACACCCAGGACTGGTGAGGCTGTGGAGGAGTTGAAACTTACATACTGATGTGCATACTGTGTGGAAGACAATGTATCTGTTTCGTAAAACTTGAGACACACACCCACCACAGTATCCTGCCATTCCCCATTCCGCTATTTGGTGTCTGTCCAGAAGGAAAGAGAGTATATTCTCCATGCACAGGCTTGTGGGTGAATGTTCACAATAATTGTATTTGGGAATAGCCCAAACCTGAGACGACTCAAATATTCCTCAACAGGAGAATGAATAAATAAACTATTGTATATCCATACAATGAAATACTATCCAGCATCAAAATGAATGACCAAGGGGTGTCTGGGTGGCTCAGTGGGTTGAGCTTCTGACTCTCTACTTTGACTCCTTGATTTTGACTCTCTCAGGTCTGAGATCAAGCCTTGCAATGGGCTCCAAGCTAGCCATGGAGCCTGCTTGGGATTCGTTCTCTCTCTCTCTCTCTCGTCCCCTCCCCCACTCCCACTCTCTATCTCCCTTAATAAATAAATAAAATGAGCTACTAAAACTTACAACATAGATGAATCTATGAACCAATAGAACTATGCTGAGTACATACTGTAGCAGATCGGCAGAGGGGCATGGGGAGGGCGGGACGGTGGGATGACCAAGGGGCATGAGGAAACTGTCCCTTATCTTGACTGCTGGCATGGCACATGTACAAACTTACCACATGGCACATTTTTAAAGGGAACCTATTTTACATCTGTTACACCTCAACAAAGCTGCTACAATAGATGAATAGAAATGGAAAGCGGGGGATATCGCCAGCCACAAGCTGGTTTCTGTGCAACAGTTCTGCCGTCCTCGGCCCGCTGCACCCCTGGCCTGGCTGGGGCTCCCGCCACCGTTTGCTACCGTCTGCGGACAGGCACGCCCAGCCTCCCCGCTCCCATTCCTGGAAAAGCGCTCCAGATCCCACCAGCGTGACTGCGGAGAGGGGCAGAGGAAATGAGCAAAGCCCTCCGAGGACAGGGAGTCCCACTGGGGGCGCGGGTGGGTGGTAAGTGCTCTCTCGCTGCTCACTCGTGCCCCGGGATTTAACAGATGTTTCTCCAGCGGAGTGCCAGCCAAGAATCTGGCTGCATAAAATCTGGTGGATAAAAGCTGGAGCAAAGGGCTCAGAGACCTCGGCTTCCTGTCATTTTGTCACCAGCTCTGCCAGAGCCCAGCTGGCACGAAAATGGAGGGTGAGAGTGAGAAGAAAAGGGAAAAAGAGATGGAGAGTTCCAGAAGCTGCACCCTGTTTGGGAGTCACGTGGCTCTGCTGCTGTCCCTGGGGTAGAAGGGGGGTCAGGGAGGCTGCATCTGGTTGCTCAGAGGAGACTCCCCCCGCCTCCCCGCTCCTGGAGGCAGATTCTGAGCACCTGCTGTGTGCCCGGGCAGCGCAGGCCCCAGGGACTCAGCAGTGACAGGCCAGGTGAGGCGCCTGGGCCCGCATCGCGACGATGATAACAGTGAATGGCGATCTTTCGTCCTCTCTATGTGCCGGCTCTGTGCTAAGAGATCTGATCCAGTGGCTGTCCCCAGGGGACATTGTCACACATGGGGGGAGGTGGCATCTAGTGGGTAGAGGCCAGAGATGCTGAACACACCGTACAATTCATAGGACAGCCCCTAAGACAAGGGCTTATCTGGCCCAAATGGCAATAGTGCCAAAGTTGAGGACCCCCCACCCCTGCTCCATACTCATTTCTCATTAACCCTCAGAACTGCCCAGTGAAGTAGGATTATTATCATCCCCATTTTACAGAAGAGGAAACTGAGACCCAGCGAGGCTAAGCAAGCGGCCCACCGTGACACACCTGTGGAAAGGCAGAATTAGGACTCAAACCAGGTAACCAGGTGTGTCTTGCCCAAAGCCTACACTCTGACCCACTGCAGGGAGCAGCACCCCTTGCATACGATACAGAATACTCGGAATCCTCCAGGAGCGCCGGTCCCAAGTTCAAGTCCCATTGAGCCCTCTGGAGCTCACTGAACCTCCCAAACCCAGGGCTTTACTTTGAAAATTGGGTTCCTACTTCCAGACTGGGGAGCATGGGGTGAATGGAAACCCTCTCTATGTATGAAAATGTTGGGAAAATAGAAGGGATCTTAAACTCATTCATTTATTTAGCAAATATTTTTTGGGGCACTGACTACATGCTTGGCACTGTGCCAGGCACCAGGGATGAGCCGTGAGGGACCCACACAGAGGTCCCTGCACTTGGGCACTTGTCTGAGCAGGGACGTGATGTCAGACGGGCAGGGCCCGGAGCCCAGGTTTTGCTCTTCACCAGCCAGGTGGCCCTGGACACTCAGCCTCTGAGTCCCCTTCCCTCCTCTGTAAGGCCTGAGAGCACCAGCCGTCCCTCCTGCAGGGCTGTGGGTGGAGGTCCAATACGACACCGAGCAGAAAGTTCTCAGCACTGTCCTGCACGTAAGTGAGTGATGAATATTCATTGGTATTATTCATGATGATGATACCTACAACTGCTTCAATAAAATGTGTCACCTCTTTCTCTTGTGAGACTTCTGCCTCCCTTGAGCACTCATTCCTGTTGTCAGTTCCCAGCTCTGATCTCAGACAGCCCCGTGGGCACACCTGACCAGAGAGCCCCAACTCCCTTCCCATCCGTGCCGGGGACAGCAGGACACAGGAGTCCTTCCCTGCCCCCACCAATCCAGAGGCAGCGGGACCTCACTGACTACAGCTAGGAGTGTGGTTGGAGAAAAAAAGGAAAGGGGGGTGGTGGGAATTCCCTTGGAGGGGCTGAAGCAGATAGGAGGGAGAAGAGAGGACTGCTGTCCTTTGGATGCAGAGAACACAACTCTTTAATTTAGTGGGTATTTTTTTTCAAGATTTCTAGCAGCTCATCAACTTGAGAAATTTTTAAACTATAATTTAGAAAGATCTTATGTGTCTAAATCTGGCCCTTTTCTGCTGCTCAGATTTCAAACCCACCTCCCCCCGCCGCACCTGCGTCCTCTCCCCCAGCTTGGAGGCCCTGGGCAGATGGCTGGATGGCGCCCCTTGGTCTCTGTCCTGAGCACCAAGCTGGGAGGGCAGAGAGCTCAGTGCAAGAGCGTGTCTTGACTGATTCCCAGTTCAGAGCTGTAGGCAGGCCCCTTGAGCTCTATGGGCCTCAGCGTCCTCATCTATAAAATGGGGTTGATGACTTTGAAGGGTTGTGGCAGATAACGGGAGCTTGTGGGAGGAAACACGCATCCTGGCATGGGGCAGTCACTCACTCGTGCCCACAGCTCCACCTGGCAAACACGGGGCAACGTGGAAAAACGTTTGGAACATTTTTAGTTGCAAGTGGTAGAAAAGCCAACCACCTAAAGCAACTTAAGCAGAAAGGGAATGATTTGGGTCCAAGGTAACTAAAAAGTACGTGCAGAGCCCAGCTCAGACTCAGCACCTGCCTGTGTCAACAAGAGAGGAAAGGAAAGCAGAGCCTCCTGGTACCCCTCACTTGGGGACTTGAATGAAGCCCAGTGTTACGCTGAGTGAGGGGGTGCTGAGCTGGAATAGGAACACAGGTTTCCCCGGGCTGATGTCTCTGGGTGGAGAGACAGGATTTGCAGAGGTGAGCACTGGGGTGAGCGAGCTTCCGTGGCCCCCGCCAAGGGGCTGTGGAGAGGGCACAGTGGACTCTGAGGGGCAAACTGTGCTAAGGGGGAATTCGGGCACCACAGGGAGGCGGTTCTGGCCAGGAGCCTTCACTGTGTTTGCAGGTGGGCTCAGCCTGCGGCAGAGCTGACCTCGGAACTCAGGGTACTGGAGCCGAAAGGGGCTCTGGGGACAGGGGCCACCCTCAGGCCACGCCTCTTCCTCAGGGACCACGGCTGTAGCTGGAGACCCTGAGCATGGCCACCTTTGCACCTGGTCCTAGCTTGGTCTCTACTGCGACCCCTGCCTGGGATCAGGCCCTGCTCTGCTCCCACAGCCCCTCCCTCTGCCAGATCAGGGCCCCACTGCCCCTCCACCCTGATTAGGGTACTGCCACCCGAGCCGGCCCAGCGTCCCTAGTACTTTGTCACAACAGCAATGACAACAACAATAATAATGGAAACATCCAGTGAGTACTGACCATGTGCCAGCACAGTATGAAATCATTTTCATGCATTATTTTTCTAATTTTCTTTTTTAAGAAATAATGTTTATTTGTTTTTGAGAGAGTGTGTGCGTGCACACGTGCACAAACACATAGAGGAGGAGCAGAGAGAGGGAGACACAGAATCTGAAGCAGGCTCCAGGCTCTGAACTATCAGCACAGAGACCAATGCGAGGCTCAAACCCACGGACTGTGAGATCATGACCTGAGCCGAAGTCGGATGCTTAACCGACTGAGCCACCTAGGCGCCCCTATGCATTAGCTTATTTAATAGCCCTTTTGCAAAGTCCTAAGAAGAGATTCTGGATTAATTTACTAAAAAATCCATTTAGTAAATAGTTCATCAAATGACCGCTTTACCAAAAATCTATTTGCCCAATGGTCCGTGAGATGCCCAGTGACAGGCATATACATGAGCCCTGGTCTGGCCCTAGACACCCGGCCGCTGCCTCGCCAGGGAGGTGGAGACAGAGGCAGGGCTGTGCCTAGAAAGGCCAGAATAGAAGTCTAAAAAAAACACCTGTGTAGTATGGAAAGGGAAGGAAGACCCTCACCCTTTGCTGAATTGCTTTTCTGTGAACGGGCTTCCTGAGATGAAGGAACAGAGAAGTCAGGTAACAGGCCCCAGGTTGCCCAGGTTGGAATTCAGATCCAGTCTTGTGCTTCAAAGGCCTGCTGCCGCAGGAGACACCAGCCAAGTACGGCTCTGTGCTGCTCAGATACCCAGACCTCAGGGCCTCTGGTAGGTCATCTCCCCCTCCTCCCTTCCCAGGCCTCCGAGGGCCCCGTCTTTCCCATCTTCAAAGAATGAGTTGGACTGGATTATCTCCAAGACTCTCCAAAACTGACTGTTTAATAAACCCTATGCTCAGAGACAGCTAGCAACCTGCCCAGAGTCACAAAGCTGGTCAGCTAGAGAGCAGCACTTCCCCTGGATCTCCTGCCTCTCTCTCCGTCCCACTGCTTCAGTCACACACCCTCCAGGGACACTGCTTGGGCATTAGTCCCCAGGAAAGGCAATTTGTGTCATGTCACAAGGCAAAAAATGACCACATCGAGAGATGAGTAAAAAATCCCACAGGTGAAGAATTAGTTCCAGATGTGACTTGACTAAATTGCACCGTCCACATACTCAGCTCTGAGAGCCACCTCCAAACAGGAAGTGGGCGGTGCCCCTTTGGATCTGTCATCCAACGAGGGGGGTCCTAGGTCACTGCACCCCAGCCCGGCCCTCTGGGCTGGAACCCCCTGGAGACCGGCCTCAGGAAAGGGCTCGTGATGGGGATGGAGGCAGGGGTGACATGAACAGGTGACGATGTGCGTGACCATGACCAATGAGGAAAGGGTGGGGCCATGGTCACAGTTAGTGCCTCAGTGCTTTGCCAAGCTGAGTCCTCAAAGGAGGGCATGGGAGTGAGAGATTTGTTTGGAAGTGACCCCTGGAAGCCCCAGCAAGGGGGGAGGGGCATTAAGAGAAGGGGAGGAAGAAAGCTCCTGAGAAGGTTTCCAGATCCTGACTTTACTCCTGCCCTGGCCACCCACCCCTCCCAGTGCTGCCCAGGACCAGCCCGAACCAGACCTCTGAGCAGCTGAGGCCAGCCTCATTCAGCTCTCTGTCTATTCAACGTCTTGTCCAAACTGACATAGGATTGGGGGATAACCCGGCTGTGAGCTCCAGTGTCCAGCCAACACGCTTTACTGAGTACTCACGGCCTGCAGCCCGGGCCCCAGCACCTTCCACTGCATGTTACTGCAGCCTCCCAACAAACCCATTTTACAGAGTTGGAAACCGAGGCAGAGAGAGAAGTACCCAGCATGGTCCTTGTAACCACAGCAGGGCCGTCATGCAGTAAGGACTCTGTAAATGTGAATCCTGTGGACCAGTATTTGGCAACGTGGGGTTTCCAGATCAGCAAAATCAGCACCGCCTGGAGACTTGTTAGAAATGCAAATTCTCAGCCTCACCCCGGCTGGCTGGCCTGGTCTTGGAGGGCCTGGATGCTAAAACGAGGGTGCCCAGGTTTGAACCCTGGCTCAGACACTTACCACTTCCACGGCTTCTGGCAAATCACTGATCCCCTGTGCCTCAGTTTCCCCATGTATCAAAAAGGAATGCTAACACAATAGACCTCCCAAGGTTGTTAGGAGGATTAAATGAGTTACTACACGTGAACCCTTTAGAGCAGCGCTGAGCTGTCAAGATCAGGTCTACCATCACGTGCTGCATTTCCATCCTCAGACTCTTGAGGTGGGGACTTTCAGGGGCCTTGGCCACCTAGCCAGGAATGTTCTTTCCCCCAGCACCCCCACACAGGTGCCCTGCCATCCGGATGCCAGTGCCCGCCTCCATCTGGCAGCCCCACAGAGTCAAGGTCTACAGTCAGGAAGAAAGCCTGGTATGGCTGCCACCACGCTGTCTGTGCCCGGGAGCCTTGAGCACCTGTGGCTGGGTGTAGGAGCTGTTGGTACACGGGAACACAGCTGTCCGCACCTACCCGGAGTCCTACCTGGGACTTGGATGCTCAGCAGCACATTTTATTTTCTTAGAACAAATCAACTTTCCACCACAGCAAAGAGTGAAACCCGTGTCTGGAGAGCAGAGGTCTAAGAGACCCGTTCTGCAGGTTTTATTGGTCTGACTCACAGTCACCTACTGTCCCCTCAGAATCACCCAAGGCTTGGCTATGTTTCCTGTCAGCACAGAGCCTGACGTGGGACTTGAACCCACAAACCACGAGGCTCAACCGACTAAGCCACCCAGGCGCCCCTGGCCTCACAGCTGTGATTTCAAAGCCCCATGGCTCCTCCCCCAGCTGGATGGCTGTTTTTCACTTTCCAGTCTCTCTCCCCCACTCCCAGCCCCCACTCAATCTCCCCCTCCTCCTCCCTTGCTGATTCTAATCTCTGTGAACAGGAAAGCACAAATTCAGAACGGTGTTGTCTTTTATTCATCAGGATTTATTTCCTTTATTGAAGTGCTCTGAGATGGAGGTTTTCAAGAGGCAAGAAAGGCATGTGGTGATTAATATTCCCCAACTCTCCAGAAAACAGGAATGATTCCAGGGTATGGATTTCTTTTTCAGGAACATTAACATGGACTGTGCTGGGAAGCCAGCCCATGGATTAACAGATACCCCACGGGGCAAAGCAAGAATTTAGAAGAAAAGAGGGTCGCCAAGCTGAGAGACCAGAGGGTGAGCCTTGAGGAAGTATTAGGGACACCCTAGGACAGGGGGCTGGAGCCAGTGTGGCCGTCCCCCTGCTACCAGGACCACTGGATGCTCTGGACCTGGAGGGAGGGAAGGAGGAAGGTGCGGAAGGGGTGTTAAGGAGGGACACAGGGAGGGAGGGAAGGATCTGCCCCGACAGTGGGACAGGTTTGCTTGTCAGCGAGTGAGCTCCCCGTCCCCACAAGAGTCCCAGTTATCACTCGCAGGACAGTGAAGAGAGGGAAGGGGCTAGACTAAGGCCACTTCCAATGCTAAGGTTCTCGTTCTGGGATGTCTATTTCAGCTTCACATTTTTCTGAATCATTCTGTATTTCTAAGGGCCATGCATGCTGTGAATGTGGTTACCAGTCTTTCTGAGAAATTCCTTAATTCGAAGATTCTTTGGGCCCGTGATTCTCTGACTGCATCTGTGATCCTATAATTCTAGGATTTTGTGAAAAGGATAAGACTCTCAGATTGTGCGATTCAAAGCCTCCATTAAGGTAGCTTTGAGCCTGTGAAAGACGCTCTGATTCCCAGCTCCCGTGCATCACAGGTGCCGTGAAAGGACGGGCAGATCTGAAGATGGAGGAAGGTTCATGACCCTTCGCCCGCCTGCATCAGCATCTGCAGAGGGAGGACCTGGGCCCCCGACATGCAAGGTCCTCTCAGCGTTCAGTGTGGGTCCCCTGGGGTCCCTGACCCCACACACCCGCCTCCTCACCTGGCTCTCCCTAGTCTCTCGCATCAAGGATCCAGGGTCCTGGGGCTGCACCAAACATCCCAGGAGAACCCCCCTCCCTGTCTCCTCCAGCCAGCCTGAGTCTGGTTAATGTAATCTGCCAGCAGAAATGGACACCTCCAGGAAGGCCTTGGGACTCGACACCAGTCTGTGGCAAACCGCTTTCAGGTTCTTCCACCCATAACTCCCTGGGAACACCCCCAAAACAGGGCTGGGACCCCCTCCTGGCTTCTCTCCCCCAGCCACTCTGGCCCCCACCCCAGGGCAGCCGGCAAGGGCGCACTGGCTAGGAGCTCCTTGGCAGTGTACTCTGTGCAACTGTAGAGACTGATCAACCCTGGGCTCTGCTGCGCTCGCCCCCACGGGCTGAGTGGGCTGAATGGGCCCAAAGCCCCCGGTGACAGAGCCCACAGGGCCAGCTCCCAGCCCCACACATTTCTCCCTGGGGTATTAATTACGAAGAGAATGGTGGGCACAGCCTTGGATGCTACTGGACTTTTCTGGTCGCTCACTCAAGAAAAGAAAAAAAAAAAAGCAGCGGCTACGGTGGAACCTAGGAGCCGGCTTGCATTTCAGTCCTGTGTGTTTTTCTCGATGCGCCCGCCCTGCTCTGCCGTGCACGTCTCTCCCTGCTCCCTGTTCCTCTGAGCACTCTCCGTGGGGTCTGAGCAACTGCCATCCTGTGGGGTCAGTGGGTTTCTCGGGAAAGGAACCGGATCTGGGGACGGGGGAAATGGAGACGAGGCAGGCGGGGCTGGAACTCTGGAGGAGCCGGGTCATGGTCGGTCCTCCGGGACGGCCCAGGGGCCCCTCCTCACCCACCAGGAAGGCTGGGGTCCCCGGGCACCTGAGGCAGAGGGAACCCAGCAGACTTGGCCTTGGGGAGGAGGGGAGCAGGGCTGATGGGGACAGAGTCCCACACACAGAGGAGGGGCAGTCGCTGGCAGCCAGGGCACCAGCAACCTGCTTCCCGTGAACAGGGGTCCAGTGAGCAGGCCCGGCCACCCCTTCCTGGCCTCCTCCGGCCAGATGTGACCCGAAGGAAGGCCTGCACCCACCTGGGCTAAGGCAGGACAGGCCTTTGGCTCAAGGACCAGACACCAGACCACCTCGTGTGGGAAGATGCTCGTGAAGCCAGAGCCAACGGGGCCTGCTGGAGCCTCATCACCACTCCAGCCTGTTTTCCTCTTTGCGCCCAGGACCTGGGGCGCTGGTATAGTAATGGGACAGACAGCTGGGCGGGGGGACCTGAGAGGGGGCTGGCCTGGAAGGAAGGGGGGGCGGTTGTGTTGGGAGCCCCTGGTCCTCGCCCTGGGCGGGCGTTTCACAAACGTTGTCATGTGATCCTCACGACACGTCCCAGCAAAGATACAACTTCCACCTTGAGCACCAACGGGCACCTCGCCCTGCTCTCCCCATTTCCTACGTGAGCAAACTGAGACCCAGAAGTGCAACCGTGAGCCCCAGGTCACACAGCACATCAGGGACAGTGCGAGAACTCACCAGCTCTCTGGATTGTGGCTTGTCTGTTCTGAAGACAAGCTCCTTGGGGACCTACGGGTCACACTTCAGTCTGGAGACAGAAACTGTGCAATGTTTTGAATAGGGGACGCATACTATAATGAATTATTAAGCTGTGGTAGGAGATGACTATGAGGATGTAAGAAGAAATCTGAAGGGGATCCTGGGACCGAGGAAGGACAGGGTTCAAACCTCGATGGAGGAGGTGGGTTTACCACCCCCCAGAAGGCAGAGAAGCTGCTGGTTTCAGCCAGAGGAGGTGTCAGCAGGGAGGAAATGCCCTCAGTGCTGGGTGTGCACAGAGACAGCTGGTGTCAGGCCCAGTGCACCTAATCTCCTCCCCCTCGGTGTCACCTGTGCTGGGAACACACGGTGGGTGGTCACCTGACCCAGAGGGAGCTGTGAGCTGGCCAAGGGACCATGCACTCTGGGGCGGGGGAGGGCTAAGCACCACTGGACGGCTCCCCACACTCCCCCCTGATGATGAAGATGCAGCAGATGCCAGAAAAAGCGAAGGGACCCAGGCTGACCCGGGAGAGGGGAGAGGCCCCTTCCCCGGTAGCGGCCCTCGGGCGCCCTCTACCGACAATGCATGCCATGGTGGTCTCCCCCGGGGGGAGTGTCCGGTCCAGTCCTTCACTCAAGGGGGCAGTTTGGGGCTGAAAGGCGATAAACCAGGGGCCCGCAAACTACCCCCACAGCTCGCATCTGGCCCGTCACCTGCTCGGGTATGGTTCTCGAGTCAAGAATGGTTTTGACATTTTTAAGTGATTGAAAAATTATCAAGAGAAGAATATTCTATGGCATGAATTTATATGAAATTCAAACGTCAGGGTCATAAGTAAGTTTTGAATTGTGTCAGTTAAAAAATTGTAGGGGGTTGGGGCACTGGGGCGTCTCAGTCGATTAAGCATCAGACTCCTGATTTCAGCTCAGGTCATGATCTAAACATTCATGAGTCTGAGCCGCACATTGGGCTCTGTGCTGACAAGGGAGACTGCTTGAGATTCTCGCTCTCTCTCTCTCTCTCTCTCTCTCTCTCTCTCTCTCTGCTCCTCCCCCATGTGCATTCTCTCTCTCTCTCTCTCAAAACAAATAAATAAACTTTTTTTTAATTGTGGGGGCGCCTGGTTGGCTCAGTTGGTCAAGCGTCCAACTTCAGCTCAGGTCAGGATCTGGTTCACAAGTTCGAGCCCCACATTGGGCTCTGTGCTGAGAGCTCAGAGCCTGGAGCCTGCTCCTGATTCTGTGTGTGTGTGTCTCTCTCTCTCTGTCCCTCCTCTGTTCACACTTTGTCTCTCTCTTTCTCTCTCAAAAATAAATAAAAACATTAAAAGAAATTGTGGGGGGTTGTTTTCTGTCTGGTTATACAAATACCTACATTGTGTCTTTGATTTGTCTCTCGGGCCACCAGTCCTAAATTTGACCACTCCTGGCGGTTGGACTGGTAACTGCCTCGGGGTCCCTTGGTCACCCTGAATTGTCCCCTATGCCGCCTCTTGCAACTGTCAGATCTAGGCTGCCACTCCCAGGCCTAGCAAAGCCTTTGGATGGCTCGATGCCTGAAGATGAAAAAGGACCCATCTGGGGACCCTCCAGAGATACCCTGGGGTAAGGGATCAGGGTGGGAGGGCGCTGGCTGGAGGAAGGGTATGGTCCTCCTCTGTGGGAGAGAGGTCACTGCCCTCCTTGGGAGGCTTTGGGAGAAGGGGTTAAAGGGATCAAGTGACAGGGACAGAGCCCTACCCCCAGTGCCAGGGACTAGAAGCCCCTTGTTTCTGGACCGTGGAGACCCCTCCAAGCCAGCCCCATGCCTGCCGTTCCAGGCCACCTCTTTTCAAAACATGCCACCCCAAGCCTAAGACAGCCTTCATGCTCATCTTGTTCTATCTCTGGGCCCATTTCACAGATGGAGAAACCGGGACCCAGAAAGAGCTACCAGATGGCAGCAATGAGGGACAAGACACAGCAGAAATGTTTGGGACAACAGACCTGGCTTCCAGCTCCAGCTCCAGCTCGAGTGCCACAGGCACATCCCGCAGTCTCTGAGCCTCCTTGAGGCCTACGACATGTACACCCCTGCCTTCTGCACCTGGCCCAGTGCCCTGCACACACCTTCTGCCTCAGTTTCTTTGTCTGTGAAATGATCTCTGTGAAGCCTAAGTCAGAAAATCCATGTAAAGCCCCTAGCACAGGCTAGGCGCCCAAGAAGCAGTAGTTCCATAGAGAACCAAGGCTTCTCTGACCCAAATCCCCAGGTATTACCTCCCGGAGCAGCCCAGCCCCTCCCCAGACCAACACACCTGATGCCAACCAGGCACAGCGTCTGGCACCAGGCATTCTCCCATATTAATTGTATTCATATCTGGAAGCGGTGGGGTACTGGGTCTCCCCACCCCCCTCCTGGTTGTCAGAGAGGTTCGGTCTGGGAGATAACGTTGTAATGAAACAAGAGAAATGCAGAGAAATCCTCTTAGACGAACCTCAGCAGCCTACCACCCACCCCTGAAAGCCTATTAATGAACTGCCTTGGCAGTTCCTGGGGGCCAGTCCGCCAGGGCCAGAAAGACTCCATTGTCATCCAAGACCTAAAGAGGGAAGGAAACATATATTAATTAGCTTAGCTCTGTTTGCGCAAAAACAAAAGAAATGCATGTTGTCTGCATAGCAATGGGACGTTTGCCAATAGAGTGCGGCTGCCCAGGAGACGCCGGTCTTCCTCCTTTGTCGGGTTTGTTCATAACCTTCTGTTAATCAGACAGAGAGCTGAGAGGGAGGCCGAAGTAGAGTCTCTGATGGACCCAGAGCAGATGTGGGGAGGATGGAGGGGGCACATGGCCGGAGTCTGGGTGTGAGAGGGGCCCTGGGAGCATGCCCCTTGCCCTCCTGGCGGCCTGGCATGGGAGGAGAGTCCCCAGACTGGGAAGGCTGTGGAGGGAGGGGCCCAGCACAGGGTGGGGGTGCAGGGAGAGGGCCTTGCCCAGCCATTAGCAGCCAACACCCATCGCAGGTAGAGAGGATGGGTGCCCTGACCTGGTGAGGGCCATCTGGATCCTTCCCCGACCAGCTCTGACCACCCCCACCCCCGAGTGAGGGACATGGCGGCTCCGCCCACCTGAACTCATTGTCCTTGGGAACCCCCACTCAGCCTTCTCCCCTCTCCTGAAGACACCACTCGCACACCCCAGATTCCAGGGTGGGCGGAGCCCAGACCTCGGTGCCTGCGCTAGCCACCGGTTCTGGGATGGGCACGTCGGAGATGGGGGGTGGCCACGTCAGCACGTGGTGATTCTTGTGCAGGTGATTTAGTGAGGGAGTGGCTCAGCGGGAACCTAGGAAAAAAAGCTGGGCATTTGTTTCCAATTCCGGGTTAGCCCAAATAAAGCTGCCGCAGACACTTTCGAAGGAGGCTTTTTGTAGAAATCGGTTTTCGTGCCTCTGGGAAATAGCTGCAGTGGGACCAGTAAGTCATAGATTAGATGTACACCTAACTTTAGAAGACATTCCGAATTGTCTTCCAAAGCCGGGTGGCGGCCAAGGTTCGCACCGGCCTTGCAAGAGCCCCAGTGGCTCCGCAGCCTCCCCTGCGCTTAGTACGGTTGGTTTTACTAAGTTTAGCCATTTTCGTGGGAGTAGAGTATCCGTTGTGGTTTATTTTGCGTTTCTCTAATGAGCAATGTTGTCCATCTTTTCACAGCCTTATTGGCCATCCTAAATGCACTGTGAAGTGCCCTGTGGTGTATTTTCACATTTTTATTACAATTTTTTTAAGTAAGCTCTATGCCCAACATGGGGCTTGAACTCACGACCCTGACATCAAGAGTCGTACGCTCTACTGATTGAGCCAGCCAGGTGCCCCTTTATAACACACTCAACAGAAAAGTCTGATACTGTTTTTTGGTTGAATCTTTTTGTACATATTTTGGGGTTTTGTTATGACAGTAAATAGTACTTTTTGTTTTATTGCCAGTTTTTCTTTTGGTTGCTAGTACCAAGAAATACAAGTGACATATATATAGGAAACTTGCACACCCCTCAGTTGGCATATGAGCCTTTAGGAAGCAAGCATCAATGCAAGCTCCCCGGGTTCACTGAGGTTTGGTGGTACAGGGAGGGGGGCATGGAGGGAGAGGTAGGCGAGGTAGGCTAAGCGAGGATAAGGCTCATAGTTGACGTGACATAGCACTTGGTATAGGTGAGGGTCTGTGTTCACTCATTTAATCTTTAGAAACACCCCTACGAGGCAGATGTTATCCTTACTGGTTCCATCTTGCGTGAGGAAACTGAGGCACGGAGAGTTTACCTAATTTAGTAAAGATCTGCCCAGTCAGTTCATGCAGAGCTGGATTCAAATCACACAGGCCTTGCTTTCAAGCCCTGATGCTGTCCTATCTCCAATCCATCCTTGAAGACGATCTTGGTGGGGAATTGATACAGTCTTGTTCAAGGACGAGCAGAGCCCCCAGCATACAGCCAGTGCTCCATAAATGCTGGCTAAGATGTCAGGCAACACTCTGCAACACCTTGCCTTCTGGGGAATCAGTGGTGGCTGAGCCCTGACGTGGAGCCCTGAGGGGCTTCCGGTCCCACGGTGGGGGTGGAGATGGTGGAGAGCTGTGGCTTATAGCACAGAGAAGGGCCAGACTGGAGAAGCTTGCGGGGTTGGGGTGGGGGTTGGGGAGGCAGTGGGAGCCCAAGGAGGGAAGGTGGAGACAGAGGAGAGAAGAGCATGTGCAGAGGCCTGGCTGGTGAGGAGGGCGAGGCAGGCTAGCGGGTCGGGGAGGCCCAGAGGGGCGGTGGGAGCCATTGCAGGAGCCAGGAAGGGATACAGGGCTCATTCTGGGGAGTGCCAGGACCGGACTGAGGGGGTGAGCTTGGCATCACTGGGGAGGCCGGTGTGCAGCAGCGGGGAGGGGGCTGGCCTCACCCGCTATGCCCCATGGGCGCGGGGGTTCACAGTGAGAGCTGGAGGGACAGGCAAGAGCCCTCTCCTTCCCTTACTGAGCCACCCACATTGGCAGTGATTCAGGCTGTGGGGTGAGGGCACCTCCTCCCTGCTCCCCTGTTCATCTCCTCTCCCATCCCATACCCCCCTCCCTCTGAGGCTGTTCCAGCACATTAAATGATGAAGCAGCCTCATTTTGGAAGCTTCCAGCTCATTAGCTGGGAGGACCCAGGAGAGAACCTTTGCCCTGCATAGGGCTGGGGAGGGGACGCCCGCCTGTGCCCTCAGGAAACCCAGGGGAGCCTTGTTATGAGGGGAGGTGAGCCCTGTGAGGCTTCCTGCCTTGGGCCCCCTTAGTGTGGGACTACGCCACACTGTCTCGTGGGGCTGGGGGGGAGACTCTGAGGACGCAAGGCTGTGGGAAGACAAGAGGCTGGCTTGGGGTCAAGAAGGGTTTCCCTGCTGTCCCACACGTCCCACCTCATCAAGGCTCCTTGTCCCAGCTGGGCCCTGGTGGGCTCCAGAAGGAGCCTTGGCAGGGCCTGCAGTAAAGCCCGTGGAGGGGTCCACTGTGCTTGGGCCACGGGGCGAGGGCGGCTGGATGTGGGCTCTGGGTTCTATGTCCCTTGCTCCCCCTTTCCCATAGTGGGAGAGAAGACTTGAGCCAGGAGCCCCGAGGCAGGGCACAGGTGGGGAGAGCTATTCCTGGTACCAGGCCAAGAAAGTGCTGGTAGCGCTTGGTCTCCAGTCCCTGAGATACAGCACAGGCACGCAAGTCGTCCTCTCGGAGGACCAGGCGCCCTCTCCGTCCCCACCCCCTGGAAGCGGGGGAATCTGGACAGGCAGAGAGGAGATGGAAGCTACTTCCTGCGTAACAGAGGCTCAGAGGTGAGAACGTACAGGGCATAATCCGGGAATGGTGAGGTGATAGGCCTGATGGGCACACAGGCCCAGGACGCATGCTGGGGCCAAGGGACATGTCAGTCCCACGGCCGTGCACAGGGACGGCCTATTTTGCAGAGCCCAGAAGAGGGGGGCCTCGAGTCCTAACAGGCCACTGGGGCAGTTCCCATTACCTCTGCCTCTTCCTCCGCCTTGTACCCTCCACCCACCCACGAGGACCGTGTGCACACTGGAGGTTGAGCCCTATCCTGACCCCCAGAGGAGATGGGGTTGATCCTGGGCATCTGTGGGGGGCGGGGAGAGGGGCAGGGATTTCCAAACTCCTCCCCCTTCCGGCACCATCACTGTCATCATCTGCAAGAGGTAAGTGGGGCTAGTGCCCCAGCCCACACCTGTGGGGGCCATAGAGGCCGGGTGGGCACAGAGGCAGAGCGGTCAGAGACAAGCGAGGCACCGGTGGCTGGGGGTGTCAGGGGAGCCGGTGTCCCGCTGGCTGCCAGCCCCTCCCCCCAGGGTCAGTTCCAGCCTGGGCATCAGGCCTGTGGATGAAGCCCGCCCATGCTGGCTCTCCGGACTGCCGGGAGCTGTAAGCAGGATCCAGCGGGAGGAGAGACCCAACTCTACAGGACCCCCTTCCTGAGTTGGCAGGGGAGAGCCTGAAAGAGTGGCCGTTGGGAAGGCAGATGGGTGGTGGGGAAAAGCGTGGCCTGTCCACCTGCACATTTTCCTCATACAAACATTTAAAACCCATCGTTTGTTGAGTGATTACTAGTGCCAGGAACTTTACACACACCGTGGAATTATCAAGCCCCAACTGTGTGCCGGGATTCATCAGAGAACGTTTCCTTCTTGATTTTGGGAATGGATTAGGTTCCTTGTCACAGATGAAGCAACAGTAATGCAAGGACTTGCGCATGTGACTCTCCTGAGACGTGACAGGGCCTGGTTTGAACAGAGGCCCAGCTACAAAGTCCCTGCTCCTCAGGGACCAGGATGGGAAGGGCCTCACCAACTACCCGGGAGTTGCCTCCCACAGAGAGGGGAGGTGGGGCAGGAGACAGAATTGGCAAAGCTGGAGGCGGGGGTGAGGATGCAAAGCACTGGTGCTCAGTTCTGTGCACAGGTCCTCACAGCCGCCGACGTAAGCGGAGCTGGGATCACCCCGTGTCACTAAGGACGAGACCCAGGCTCAGAGAGGTTAAGGGACTGGTCAGAGGTCACAGGAAGAGTCAGAGCTGGGGTTACCACCCAGACCCTGACTCACCGGCCCCCTGAATCTGCTGTTTTCTGCCTCTGTCTTCTCTGACTCTGGGAGCCTTCCAGAACATTCCCTGCACCCATGCTTGTCCTTCCCTCCTTGCAGAGCAGGCCCAGGAAGCCCCAGCACAGCCCAGAGGACGGTGGGCTCTCACCTCCTCCTCCCTGAATCCTCTCCTGGCCTGGACGTCCTCCGGTGTCACACCAGCTGGTCCAGCAACTCAGCCCCCAGTCAAGTCAGGGGGAGGCTCCAGCCGGGCTTGTACGGGGACTGCTGACAAGACAGGTCTCCCTCCCTCCCTGCTTGTGCAGCTAGTGACGGAGCCCGAATGCGGAACTTCTCCAGGTGTCCCTATTACATGCCATCTGCTGAATGAATCCCACCCTGAGATCCGCTGGAGGCCGGCGGTGTCCCGTGTCCCTCCGGCTTCTGTCCTCTGTGGATCTTCTTGGCTGGTGGCTGTGGTTAGAGGCCTGGGCGGGGGCAGAGCCCTGTCGTACCTCACTGGAGGCTGCCTTCTAGGCACAGCTTGACCGGCTGTCCTCTGTCCATGGCCTCCGTCTGCCCTCCCTGTGGTTTGCTGGTGTCTGCCTGTCCTTGCCCATCTCTCTCCTTGTCATTGTCCCTTTACTCTCTCTCCTTCTCCCCCTCCTCCTTCTCTCACCCTTTCCTTCCCTTGCCCACTCCTCACCTCCTTTTCTTTCCCTCCTTCTTCCTCTACCTTCTCTCTTTCATGTCCATGGTCAAGGTCACAGACACAGAGGCTTCTCCTTGCCTGCCTCCAAGGGGGTCCCCTCTGGGCACCCCTTAGTTCAGTCAAGATGACACATAAAAATCATCATACAATAGAACCATAACTTGATTCAGTTGCAGAAAGAGATGCATGGCCTTCTGCAAAACATGAAAGACCAAGATCCCTGGTACCACGACATGCTGCCCGTCCCCAGATCCGGGACCAGGGGAACCAGGAGGATTTGATGAGAGCAGGGAGAGAACCGCTCCTGCTCTACCGAGCTCTCTGGGAAAGTTATTCCAGCCGCCAGGCCAGACCATTCTGGGTAATGGATGGAGTCTCTTTAATGCTCTCTGAGAGATGGGCCCTCCCTAATCTGCTGCAGTGTCATTAAGAGGGAAAACGTTTGCTCTGTGGAGCTCCTGATGGCCTTTAGAAACTGCAAGTTAAACACCAACCAGGAAGGGCTGCTCAGGCTTAACTCTTCCCGGCCCAGGCCTGGGGCCCATGGGGCCACAGCTCACTGGCCTGGACTCTCAGGAGCCTCTCCCGGCTCTTCCCGGCCTGGAAGTGAGTGGGTGGGTGCAGGGGCAGAGGGAGAACAAAGGGAGAAGAGGAATCTTTGAGGCTCTGGGCTCAGCCCTTTATAGACCTAGGCCGGTTAGAGAGCAGAGCTGTGGGGACCCACCGTGGGGGCTGGGCAGTTTGGAGCCACACCCTTAACCCCTCTGTGCTGGCTTCCTATAGGGTGGATGGGCCAGGGGGCCTCCCAGCTCTGAAGATCCAGGGCCCATGTTCCATGGCAGGTAGAGCCTGGCGGGCTTCCCAGAGGGACCTGATGTGTCCTTGTCCGCCGGGTCCCTGCTGAAGCCTGCTCCCCGCTGGGGCCACAGGTGACAGGTGGGGAGGCCAGCCCTGGGGACAGAAGAGAGCAGGTGACCTGGGAGAGCTGACGGAGGGGAGGGAGCCCCTGTGACCCAGAGTCCCCTGGGAGCACAGCATTGTGCTGGGACACCCCTCACAAGACAGAGACGTCTCACCTTGACCCCTCACCTCCCACCTCCCTGCTGGTGCACATGCAGTCTCCCCTCCTAGCCTGCCTTCTCCTCCATCCACATCCTACACAGCCCAAGGCCTGCCTCCTCCAGGAAGTC